>PVIR01019455.1:0-31937 GCA_004026965.1 Petromus typicus
AGCCACCACGCCCGGCACTGTGGTATGTGGTACTGGTTGCTGCTGGGTGTGGGTCTCCACACCCAGTATTGTTATGTGGTTACCGGGGAATCGAACCCGGGTCCTTGCGCTTGCAAGACAGGCGCCGGAACCACTGAGCTAACTCCCTGGCCCCCTCCTTGCCTGTCATTTTTACCATATTTCACTTTCAAGCTGTATCTGAATCATGCTGTGTCTACTGTGGAAAGTATGTACTTAAATCTTGTTTTTAGGTGGTGTGACTATTTAGTATTAATTTATAGTAATATAATTATTGATTTTGTAGGATTCACACCTGTATTGTTATGTATTTTCTATTTGTTGCATGGCTCTTTTGTTCTTCTCTTCCACCTCTTTTACCTTCTGTGTGTTGAACAGGTGTGTTGTACTGTCATTCTGATTCCTTTGCTCAATTTCTCTCCCCACTTATAAAGTTATTTGCTCAGTAGTGTAATTTGGAAGTTATAATAAGCATCTTAAATGAACATTCTGCTTCAAGTTAAATTCTCTTCAAATATTTTTATCAGGGCCATTCTCTTTCTTCTGGGGATTCATTTACATATATATTACTATTCCTTAAGTACTATATGTTCATTGTTTCATATACTGTTATGGTATTCAACAGATCTCTCCAGTTCTGTTCATTATTCTCCATAGTTTTTCTGTCCTTAAGACTTCATCTTAATTGAAGGTCATATTGATTTTGTATTTTTACAGCGAGTTCGGGTTTGCTGTTTGGTTCTCCTAAGTTACTGCATTTTTCACTTGTAGATTTACTAATTTAAAAAAATGTAATTTATATATGCTGGTATTCTGTACTTCAAAAATCATGGACATCATACTTTCTTTCATTTTTTAGGGTGGCTTATTTTCATTTTCTGAACATATTTATACTTGTTTTGAAAACTAAGCCTACTAAGATAAGCACATAAGCCCTATCATTGTTCTTTTTCTTTACTTAAAGGCCATATTGCTATATTTTTGCATGTGTCATATTTTTTGGTAAAAACTGACCACGTAAGATGATATACTATAGGAATTCTAGATTCTAATTCTTCCACCTTTTCACAGTTGTTGCTGTGTTTTGTTTTACTTCTTTATGACGTGTCTATATTGATCCTGTAGACTTGGTATTCTTTTTAGTATATAGCTGCTAATGTATCTTCTCAGTTTAGTTTTAAAAAATTATCTTTGTTTTTTAAACCTTGCTTCTTCGTGTCATCCCTTGATCAGCCCATGGTCGGGCCATGATTAGTCAGAGGTTTTAAGTATCTTATCTGGTGATCTTTTACCCTTTATTGAGAGGATCTGTGTGTGGAGTGGGAAATTCATTCAGTATTCAGACACTTTATAACTCTTACCCTTTGTTTTACTGTCTGCTTGCATAGAGTCTCGGAGTCATCCAGGATTAAGTAGATAACAGAGAACATCTTAGGTCTCATTTGAGCGCATGTGAAAACTCCCCTATCTTCAAGAATCTCTTTGAAAACTTTTGCTGGTCTGTTGCTCGCCTCAACCAGTACTGGAACGTCGGATTGCTTTGATGGTGGCTTTTTCTAAAGATATGCAACTGAAATCACTCTTTGTTTGATATGGAGAGTGAGATCTGCTGTGAAGCACAGAAACACGTTAGAATTCTTGGTCAGCAATAAAGTTGTTGGTTCTTAAGGCCCAGTGTGCCAGTGAGCTTGGTGGAGGCAAGCATTCCCAAGTGAAGTCAATATGGACCTTGAAGTTTGTACAAAGATTTAACAGTACTTTTTTCCTTGAGTAAACACTTTTCAAATTGTAATGTGCCTTTCTCTAATTTCCAGAGTTCTCAGACGGTTGTTTTCAACAGTCTTGCCTTTTATCACTGCTTTTAAAGCTGTGTATATGTGTTTGATTACAGTGAAGGGGCTATAGTATGTTTCCCAGACTAGTGTCAAATGCCTGGGCTTAAGCAGTCCTCCAGCCTCCACTGTCTGAGTATCTGGGACTCTAGGCATTCTCCAGCACACCCAGATTTTAGGGCATGTTGATGAAAAGATCCTCATTCCACCATTCCAGAACTGGTCCATATCTTGTTAGTTAATTCAACTTTTTAAAGTACACAGAACATTAACAACCTTCCAAAAGTCAAGATGATACCAGAGTCTGCTGAGAAAAGTATGTTTACTTCGATACATGTCTCACCCTAATCTCTCAACTAACTCTTGTCAGTAAACAATTTCACTGCTTTTTAGTTAAAATTTATGCATGTGTTCATTAGGATGTGAATATTTTCTTGTTTCTCCCTTATTAAAAATAGTATTCTATAGTTTTAGCTTGAATATTGTTCTTCTTACGAAACATATGTTCCAACCATGCAAGATCCATTTATAAAGATGTTTCTTTTTCTTAAAGCTTCAAAAATATTCCTTGGTGTGAATGGACTATAACCTTTCAATTAATCTCTGATCCTGTGTGTCTAGGGGGAGTATAACTGACAGCTCAAGTCACTGCCAGTTTTCATTGCAAACTTCCCTCTCAGATTGTTTATCCTGGTATAAAGAAATATAGAAAATGCTGTGTCTGTGTGTGTGTGGTGTGGTGTGTTTGAACATGTACCCTTCAACTCTGTTGAACTCTTTTGTTAGATCTAGTTGTTGACTGAGATTTTTTTCAATACAAAGTATCAAGACTTCATATTCAATGCAGATCTTATTTGTTCATTTATCTAATCACTATGGAAAAACTTTTTGCACAACATTTAATGTAAAAAATTTAACAGTGTACTATACTATGATTTTTAGGAATACAGGAGGGAGAAGTGTGCATCTTTCTCTGAAAGCTTTTGGTCCCTGTTAGATTAGCTATGGGGTTTTCAAGAATGCTGTTCATTATATTTTGAAAGTTTGCTTTAATCACTACGTTTTTGTTTGTTTTTGTTTTGTTTGTAGTACTGCAGATCAAACTCAGGACCTTGCACTTGTAGGCAGGCACCAGAGCCACTGAGCTGAAACCCTGGCCCAATTACTACATTTCTGAATGTTTCTCTCCTGACATTATCGAATTTTATCAATTGCCTCTTTCTGTGTAAATTGAGGTAATTCTGTAGAATCTTGTCCTTCATTCTACTGTGTTGTACAGAAGGCTCGCGACTGGAGTGACCAAAGTAGGAATCTTTTTACTTAACCATGATATGAAAGAAAAACATCCCAAGTATGAACTGTACTTTGAGTTCAGATCTTTTCTTGCACTGGAGATAATGGGGTAAAGCACTCTCTTGTGATGTTAGGCAGCAGCATTAAGTCACAGCTCTAGTCCAGCCATGAGATAATGAAGGTGACCAATCAGTAACTCAACAATGCACTGTGCTGCAAAGCTGTGATTTCCAGTAGATTAGGCATACTAAATGCATTTTCAGCATGTGATGGATTTGTCAGTATATGGAAAGCCATTTGTTAGTGTATGGAAAGTTGAGGCTCATTTGCCATACATTGGTATTTTATGGTGAAGCACTTTTGCTTTCCTGAGATATCTACTTGGTCTTGGTATATAATCCTCTTAAAGTGCTATCAAGCTGGGGTTACCAGTATTTTGTTAAAAATGTTTGCCCCTTTACTATTTTTATGGTTTATTTGCTTAACTTTGAAATCATAGAATGTATCGTAAAATACTCCCTTTTCCTCAATATTTTAGTAAGTTTGAAAAGAAATAATGCTCATTCAACATTTAGTATAGCCTAAAGAAGCCATACAGTTCTAATTCTATGTATTCTTTATTAGGAAGTTTTTGATTACTGATTCAAACCTATTGTTATGGGTCTGTTTATGATTTCTGTATCTTTTTTTTTTTTTTTTTGAGACAGGGTCTCACTTTTGTAGTTCAGGCTGGCCCCGAGCTCATTTATGTAGCCTAGGAAAGCCTCAAAATCACAGTAATCTTCCGACACCACACCTGGCACTGTGGTTTTGGTACTGATTCCTGGTGGGCGTGAGTTACCACAGCTGGCATTGTTGTATGTGTTTACCTAGGATCAAACTAGGGATCTTGTACTTGCAAGGCAGGCACTGGATCCACTAAGCTAAATCCCTGGCCCAATTTCTATATCTTCTTGAGTCAGTATTGATAGCATTTCTAGGAACTTTTCCATTATATCTAAGCTATTTTACTTGTTAATATCTTAGTATGCGCCTACAATTCCTCTCATTTCTGTAAGTACTATTATGTTGACATGATTTAGATATTTGCAACTTCTCTAATTACTTTCTTTGGTCAGTCTAGCTAAAGCTTTCTAATTTTACTTTTTAAAAATATGAATGACTTTTGATTAAGTAATTCTCTAGGATTTTTTTTTTTTTTAGGATTTTGGGATTTTGAGAGTCACTGAATTCATATATTGGCTCAGAAACTATGACCATTTTAACAATAACTGTTACTTTCTATGAGCATGGATTTTTTCCATTTATTGGTGTCATTTTCAATTTATCAGTATTTTTATACTTTTCAGTAAGTAAGGCTTTCACATTCTTGATGAAATTTATTGGTAAATATTATTTTTGATACTATAAATGTTTTCTATAATGGCTTCACCAATACACATGCACTCCAACAATGTTAAGTTTTCATTTTGTATACTCTGGCCAGTACCACCTACCTCTCTTTGATAAGTTACACTAATGTGTATGAGGTACTGGAGTGATTTTTGAGTTGCATTTCCCTGATGATCAGTAATGTTGAACATCTTTTCATATGCCTGTTGATCATTTTTATTATTTTCTGGAGACCTGTCTGTTTAGACCTTGTGCCTATTTTTTAATCAGGTTATGTTTTCTGTTAACATGTATGAATTCTTCACATATTTTGGATATTAACTCTGTATTTGATATAATTTCCCCAACCCATAAGTTGCTTTTCATTTTACTGATTGTTTTCTTTTCTATAGAGATGCTCTTTTTTAGTTTAATGATGTCCTATTTATTTAGTTTTGCTTACATAGCATTGATCTTTTGGTATAATATCCAAAATACATCATTGTCCAGGCCAATGAAAAATTTTATCTGTTTCCTCCTCAGGTCTTACATTTAGATGTTTTATTCACTTTGAATTGATTTTGATATATGGTATAAACTAAAGGCTCAATTTCTTATTTTTGCATGTAGGATCCAATATTCACTGTCTTTTTCAAAACTTTACTGACGCTGTATGTTTGGATTAATTTCTGGGTTCTCTTTTCTATTGTGTCAGTTGAGGGGTATTTTAATGACCTTATTGTATTGATTGCTGTATCGCATAAGTTTAAATCAGGAAAGAATATGCATTCAAGTGTTTACTTCTTATACTTGCTTTGGAATAGTATGTTGCTTTATATACATCTTTGTTAATGTTTAGCCATGAAACAGTTTGGTACTAGGCTTCTCTGGTGGGATATTTATTATTATTTTAATCTTATTAGTCTCTTCTGGATATTTCTTGCTGATTCAATTTTAACAAGTTGTATTTTTCTAGCAGTTTGTTCATTTCCTTTAGGTAATCCAATTTGATGGCATACAATTGTGAATAGTATCTCCTTATGTGTCTTTTTATTTAAGTATCATAACGTTACCCATTTTAGCTTCTGATGTTCTTTAAAGGCCTAAGGATTGGTTTGTTTACATTTATTAAAAAATCTGTATTAACTCTTGCTTTTTAAATTTTTTCTGTTCTGAGACTGATTTTCTTTGTTCTAGTAACTTCAGGTTCATTTTGTTCTCATTGTAGTTCTATGAAATAACTTTTGCTATTTATTATCTTTCCTCTTCTTCAATGTACCAAATGTAGTGATTGTTGTAAACTCCCCTCTTAGAAGTGCTTCTGCTACATTCCAGTGTTTGGCATGTTTGTTATCATGCTAACATCATACTAGTTCAGTTACCATGGCTCTGTAATATGTTTTGATATCAGGTATTATGAGGCCTCCAGGTTTGTTCTTTTTCTCGATTGCTTTTTGCTTCCATAAGAATGTGTGACTTATATGCCTTTGTGAAGAATGTCATTGGTATTTTGAAGAGACTTCAATTAGATCTGTCCACTGTGTTATATAATATGGACATTTAAACAATAAATAATTTGTAAACATGAGAGTTTTTCTTCCATTTTTTTATGTCTTCAACTGTTGCACTAGTGCTTCAAGATTTTCATCACAGATGTCTTTTCTTCCTCTGGTTAATTCTGTTCTGTGATAATTTTTTGTAGCTATTGTTTCTAGAATTGCTTGCATGATTTCTTTCTTAGAAAATTATTCCTTAGAGAAAGGCTATTAACACATTCATGATGGGGCCATAATTTGTGTACCTTGTTACCATGTCCAGTTGGGTGGCATTGAACAGTTATGCATGTCCTATTTGTGTTACATACTGCCTATATGGACAGTCATTTATGTACCACAGGTAGTTTAAACTGGCAGAAAAATGTTAATTTTTATGAAAACTTTATGTCCTGCTATGTTGCTGAACTTTTTTAACCTTTGGTGGAGTATTTGGGATTTTGTTTTTAATGTATGGAATCATATCATTTGCAACAGTTATTGACCTCCCTTTCTATATGTATTTTTTGTTTCTCTTGCTTAATTGCTGTAGATAATAAAACTTCTAGTATCTACGTTGACTGAGAGAAATGGTAGGACCTGTGTCTTGATCTCACTTTTTCTCCACTGAGAATGGTATTGCTTGTGCTTTTTCTTACATAGATTTTGTTGACCTGAATGAACTACCATTCCTCTAGGTTTTCTGCACCTTGAGATGGCCGTATCATTTTATCCTTGATTTTTTTGATGATGTATTGTTTATTGACTCATATAATGTGAACCACCGTTATAGCGCTGAGACAAAATCCACTTGATTATGGTAAATGACTTCTTGATGTGCTGTTGAATTTGATTTGGTAGGATTTTATTGAGATTTTTTGCATCTATGTTCATCAAGGACTTGGCTCCAGTTTCCTTGTGCTGTGCCTTTTTCTACTTTGGGTAACAGGATAATGTTGGCTTTATACAATGAACTTGCAAGTCTCTATTTTTTCAATTCCTTGGAATAACTGATGTTAGCTGTATAAAAGTTTGGGAGGAAAACCATGTTCAAGAGCTTTCCTTTTATGGAAAACTTTTTAGTACTGATTAAATTTCAACTCTTCTTATTGGTCTCTCCACACAATTTATGTCCTCATGGTTCGCTCTTGGGGGGATATATGTGTTAAGAAATTTCTTTGTTTTTCAATTTCCTATAGATATTCATACCATCAAATAACCTTTTGTATTTCATTGGTATCAGTGGTACCATTCCCATTTTCTTCTCTGATTTTTCTTGGATCTCTTTCTTTCCTGATTACTCCAGTTTGTCACTTTCATCTTTTCAACAAATCAACTTTTTTTTCCAAGGATGTTTTTATATGTTTGGTTTTTAAATCTTTCATTTATTTTCTGGTGTTCTTTGTGCTTACTTTGGGGTTGTTCCACTCCAAATCCTTGAGAAATCTTCCTTTTTGGGAAGGAAGCCACTTATTGCCATAAAACTTATCACTGCTTTTGCTGTGTTTTTATGAGTTTTGATATTTTGTTTTCATTTTATTTCAAGAAAAATTTAAATACATTGGTACCTCAGTAGGTGAACACTTGTTTGAAAACAGTTTGGTTTGCATACAGAAGCATTTGAGACATTTTTGTTTCTATTTGTGAAGTCTGCATCAGGTGATAAACATGCCGACAGCCATCTTTTCTACACAAACACAAATGTGGCCATTTTTTCCAAGACTGTAAAATATAAAGTTCAACAGAGGTAACACTGTATCTGTTTTGAACCTTTCAATTTGGCCCTTTTTCATTCAAATGTGTGTTGCTCAGTTTGCATATTTGGTGTAATTTTTATTATTGTTGATTTCTAGTTTTATTCCACTATGATCAGAAGACACATTATGTGATTTAAATTTTTTTGTAAGATTTTTAAAAAGGCAAATGTATGGTCTAGACGGTTTCACACACTGATGGAAATAGGTATTGTGCAGCTGTTAAAATGGGGAGTTCTGCGTTTCATAGGTTCATTTGATCCATGATACAATTTAACTCTGAAGTTTCTTCCTTTTTGTTTTGTCTGGATGATTGATGAGAATTGATTGAAGTTATCTTTTGCATAACTGTTTTGGAGCCTATCTTACTTTTTCAGTCTAATAGTGTTTTAATTGGATGATGTGACATTAGATAAACATAGATTTACAATTGTGGTATCTTCTTCTTGTGTTGACTCACTAATTGTTGTACTGTGATCTTGTCTCTTCTATAGTTTGTCAGAACTATTTTGTAAGAAATATGGCATGAAATAAGTAACATCTGTACTTATTGAATAACTATTTGGACATATTACCAAAGCACACTGTTCAGACTTACAACTTGCTGCTTAGACTTAAAACACATCTTTCTTTTCTTGTACAGTGATTTATATCTTGTTAATTGAGCCTCAATGTCTTTTCTGTACAGTATACCTTATTAATATGGTACTGTAATTTCTGCACAATATGCTGTATAGTACTTGTTTTACATTATACTACTGCAGTAAGAGTTATGCAAATAAACTGTGAAGTTGGAATTTTCTTTGATAATTTGGGTATGGTAATATACTGCTACATATAATTCCTCATTAAATGATCGATTTAACCTAGTCAATAGGCCTGGATTCAGTTATTAAATGAGCTATACAGCTGACTTGGCTTTAGATTTCCATTTCCTTGCTTTGGATTTCTATTTGCTTGCAAAAACATTTCTTATTCTTTAATTTTTCTATATTTTTTTACCCATTCAGTCAGTCTGTATCTTTTAACTGAAAAATTGAGGTCATTTACAATTAAGGCTAGTAATTAATGGGTAATGATGTGTTCTTATAATTTTATTGATTCTCCTCTAGTTGATCTGAACATTATTTTCTTCCCTTATTGTTTATCATTGTGGATTAATAGCTTCCTGTGTTGATATTTATTTTCTATTTCTTCCTTATGAGTAAACTCTTCAAATTGAATTTATACTTTTAAATGCTTTTATAATAGTTATCTTTCACCTTTTGTCATAGGATTCTGTGAAGCATCTTGTATAAATCTCACTTGCTGGTCATAAATTCCTTCAGTTTTTACATGCCTTAGAAAAATTTTATTTCTCTTTTAGAAATTTTATTTCTAAAGGGTAATTGTTTTTGGTTTTTGGTCTTATTTATTTATTTATTTTTGAGACAGGGTCTCGCTTTTGTAGTTTAGGCTGGCCCTAATGTAAGTCTTGAACTCACAGCAATCCTCCTGCCTCTGCTTCCCAAGTGCTGGGATTACAGGTGTAAGCCACCATGCCTAGCACTGTGGTATGTTGTTCTGATTGATGGTGGACATGAGTCTCCACACCTGGCATTGTTGTGTGTGGTTATAAAGATTGAACCCAGGCCTTTGCACTTGCAAGGCAGGTGCTGGAACTACTGAACTAAATCCCTGGCCCATGAAGAGTAATGTTTTTGAATATGGTATTACAGACTGAATTTTGTTTCAGTACTTGCTATACTTCAATTCATTCCTTACACATCCATGGGATTTCATCTTCGAAACTTACTGTTAGCCTAGTGAAGATTTTCTTAAGTATGACTTCACACTTTTGCAAGCTTTATACTTTTTATCTTATACTTTAGACAAAGACAATCATGCACTGAAATGAAGATCTTTTCTTGTCCATTTCTTGGTCTGTAAACTTCCTGTATACCTTCCCCAATATTAGGGAAGTTTTCTATTTCATGTCATGAAATAAATCCTCTACACTTTTAACTTTATTTGCCTTCAAGTATTCTGTTTTGAAAATGTGGACATTTGTTCATTTAGAAATTAAATGGACATTTTGTTAATGAGCTCGTCATTCCTTCTTTCTTTCGTGTGGTTTTTCCTAAGATAGATAAAAAGTTTTGTCTTCAAGTTTAAATATTTTCTTCCATTTGCTCTAATGTACCAAGGCTTTCTAGTATATTCTTTTTATTTTGAGAAATGATCTTGCAATGTAGTTCAGGCTGGTTTTGAGCTCACTATATAGCCCAGATTCTCCTGGAACTTGCTGCAGTCTTCTGGCTTTAAGATCCTGAGTGCTAGGCATATAGACATAAAACTCAACTCTATTTTTCAACTTGTTGAACTCTTTATTTATTTATTTATTTATTTATTTTTAGTTTTTTCAAGGATCTCACTTTGTAGTTCAGGCTGACCTTGAACTCACTGTGTAGTCCAGGCTAGCTTTGAACTCAAAGCAGTCCTCCTGCCTCTGTCTCCTGAGTGCTTGGATGACAGGTGTGAGCCATCAAGTCCAGTCTGAACTCTTCATATGTGTGACTTGAGAATGTTTTAATTTTTCACTCATGTCTTGCAATGTTTTTCAGATTTAAGTATTATTTTTATTGTCCAGACTGGGTATCACTGAACTTTTTTATTATCATTCTCCAAAAATCCTTATTAGATACTTCATCTGTATCAGTTTCTTGGATAGATTTTGCTATGCAGTTACATTCTTGAAGTGTTACTTTACCGCTTTACCTTTTTTTTTTTTAAATTCTTGTGCTCCTATGTTGAGATTTCTATATCTGGTAGATTACATAACTCTACCACTTTAATGTGATGGTCTTCTAAGTACGCAGCTTTTTCCTAAAGATTTGTCTTCAGATGTTGATTTGTTATGCAGTGCTAGATGTATTTCTAATGGGGCATGATAGTATTTCCAACAGGGCATAGCTGTGATTAATAATGTTGAACATAGTGAATACGATGGTAGATTCAGGTAAATTCATTATTTCTCTGAGGCACACAGAATTTAGGGAAGTATAATAGACAGCACAAAGAGTAATTTGTGGCCCTCATAACTTGAGAATTATGACCCCTGTTGGGTAAAAGGTGTTCTAACAATGTGATGATAGCTACAGCTATCCCAAGAATTTGGAGAGATCAGTCACTGGTACAGTACCCAAAGAAGAACAGGTAAAGATATTTATCAGAAATGTAACATCTACCTGTAATATTTATGCCATCTTTTATTTATTTATTTATTTATTTATTGGTGCTGAAGATCGAACTCATGATCTTGAACTTGTGAGACAGGTGCTGGAACCACTGAGCTAAAGTCCTGTTCGCACTCATGCCATCTTTACAGCAATGCATAGTCAGATACAGTGTGGTTGTGAGGCAAGAGGGATCACAGTTTTCCCTTAGTGTCATTGACAGAGCCCTGGGAGTTTGATTGCTACTGGCACCAGGCAAGTGTTCTCTCTGCTGTTTAACTGTATTTGTCCAAAGAGGTGACAACAGCATCCCACTGCTGTTCAACATCCATTCAATATGTTGCTGGAGAAAAAGAAGCAGTGGGAACCAGGCTTTCCCTCCTTGCCTTGTCATAATAGGCCACCATGTATAGAGAAGGATAAATGCATAGAAATCATATGGGCACTTTCTTAACAGTGGCCTGAGTACATGAATGACCAGTCATAGATTTGTTTTCATGGTAATACCCTAATTTTCTGGGAGGTCAGTACTCTCCACATAACATGTCTTCTGGTAAACAAGCTACCCAATGGGTTTAAGTCACCATCTTTCTGAGGGACCAGGTTGGTTCTATAAGGCAGCTGCTCATCAAGCTTGTGTGTAGGGTGCCAGAGATAGACATGAACAGTTTTCTAACCCCTTAGAACAATGTAATTTCAAAAAATAGCTCACTTCTCAAGATGGGGTCTGGTTACAGTATCCTGTGTATTCACTGGGAGGTGATATAAGATCCTTTTACAAAGCCAGGCTATTGTGTAGCTTTCAGGTGACTTATCTAAGTGGGCTGTCAGCCTGACAAGATTGTGAAACTTTCCAGAAGCTAGGATTGCCAGCATCTACACTGATAGAGTTTGCTAGGACTCTTTTACCCTTACCTCTCACTTCTGAGTCATATGATAGTTCTATTTTTAGGGTTTTTTTTTTTTAAAGGAACCTTTATGGTTATTTTGTTAGTGGCTGCATTAATTTGCATTCCTACCAACAGTGTCAGAGGGCCCTCTCTTTCATCCACCTATATCCTCAGTAGCAGTGTTAGTATTTTATTTATTTATTTATTTTTGAGACAGGGTCTCACTTTGTAGTTCAGGCTGGTCCTGAGCTCACTATGTTGCCCAGGCGAGCCTCGAACTCACAGCAATCCTCCTGTTTCTGCCTTTCTAGTGCTGGGATTACAGGTGTGAGCCACCATGCCTGGCCCTGTGGTATGTGGTACTGATTGCTGGTGGGTGTGAGTCTCCATACCCAGTAATTTTGTATGTGGTGACCAGGGATCAAACCTGGGCCCTTGTGCTTGCAAGGCAGGCGCCAGAACCACTGAGTTAAATCCCAGGCCCTGTTTTGGTATTCTTGATGATAGTCATTCTGACTGTAGTGGGATGGAATCTTGGTATAGTTTTGATTTCCATTTCTCTTAATTCCTACACATATTGAACATTTTTTCATATAGTTATTGGTCATATGTATTACTTCTTTATAAAAGTGTCTATTTGCTTAATTTGCCTATTTATTGATAGGGTTACTGGGTTTTGGTTTTTTTCTTTGGCATCACTTTTTAAAAAAACTCTATACGTTGTGGATATTAATCATTTGTGGGCAGAGTGGGTGGCAAAGATTTTCCACAAATCCACAGGCTGCTTCTTCACACTTGGCTTTTCCTTTGCTGTGCAGAAGCATAATTTGCTGTAACCCCATTTATTGATTCTTGGTATTAATTCCTATGTTTTAGCTGTGTTCTTCAGGGCATTCATACAGGGTGGGAAATAGAAGCTAGTTTCAATCTGCACATGGATATACAGTTTCTCAGCACCATTTGTTAAAGGGACTATCTTTGCTCCAATGAATGTTGTTTACTCCTTTGTCAAGGATCAGTAGGCTATAGTTGCATGGAATTATTTCAGTCTTCTAATATGTTCATTGATCTATATGCCAATATTTATGACAGTGTTATACCATTTTTCTTGTACCTTATTTGAAATCATATCATGTGATGCCTCCAGCCTTGCTCTTTCTCCTTAGTACTGTTTTGGATTATCTTGATCTTTTGTATTTCCATATGAACTTTAAAACTGTTTATTCCAATTCTGTACTGAATGTCATTGGGTATCTGATGGGGATTGAGCTGAATTTATAGATTGCTTTCAGTACTATGGCCATTTTGGCAATATTTCTTCTGCTGACAAATGTACACAGGACATTTTTCCATTGTCTAGTGTCTTCTTCAGTTTCTTTCTTCAGTCTATCATAATTTGCATGACAGAGGTCTATCCCTTCTTTCACTGGATTCCTGGATATTTTCTATAGTATTGTGGATGGAATTGCTTTACTAATTTCTTTTTGAGTATTGAATAGAAAAGATACTGACTTTGTGAAATCCTTTTGTATCCTATTATGCGGAATGTATTAGCACTGTCTTTTGGTAAAATCTTACAGAATTTTTAAAGTACAGGTTATAAGGTAAAGTGACTCCTTCCTTTCCTATTTGTATTTCATTTCTTTCTCTTGCCTAACTGCACTGGCTAAAATTTCAAGTGTCATATTGAATAAGAGTGGCAAGACTGAACATCCTTATGTCTTTCCTGATTTTAGAGAAAATATTTTCTGTTCTGCTCCACTGAGTGTGTGTTTTCTCTTTAACTCCTTTTGTTCATGTATTACTTTTCTACATACATTTGTCTTTAATAATTCATGTTTTCCTAAAGTAATCATTTTAAATTCAGTTTTTGGAATTAGGCTGCTACTATCTTCACAGAATAACATACAAAGTGCTGCCATTATCCCTATCTTTTGAAAGAGACTGCAGAGAACTGGTAAAATTTCATTCTAAAATGTTTGTGAGATTTCATTTCAATTTCATTGACCACTGCTTTAGTTTTATGAATTCTTTCCTTCTGTTTTACATTTAATTTGCTCATTCTTCTAGTTCTGGAGTTGAGAATTTAGATTTTTCATTCATTTATATGTATGTGTATATGTGTGTGCTATAAATCTGCCACTATCCACTCTTCACTACATTAGATTGTTTTCATTTTTTGTTGTTTCATGTCTAATATCCAAATTTCTTCTTTGATCCATGTGTTAAATATGTTAACTCTAACTTCATGTATGGAATTTTTGGGTATTTTTGTCATTACAGGTTAGCATAATACTCCAAAAGCAGATGCTGCATGTTTTTTGCTCTTTTAAATAGGTTAAGGTATTTTAAGAGTCAAAATGTATTGTATTTTCATTAATGTTTCATGTTAATTTGAATGAAGCATATGTTCTGCTATAAAATGAAGTCTATGCAAATCAGTAAAAACAGTTCATTAATGGTGGTGCTGATTTCAAGAATACTCTGAATGGTTTTCATGGTGGATCTGTTCATTTCTGACATAGTCTCCAATTGTAAAAGAGAATTCACATACTTTTCTTTGAAATTCAATATGGTTTTGCATATATACTGTTTATACTATTATAAGAAAGATATACGATGAAGTTACAGCTTCCTGGCAAATAGACTTCTTTCCCTACAAACTTATTTGCTTCAGAATCTCCACATGAAATTATATACTTTTTTCCCATCAATTTATGTCAAATGTCTTCACATAGTTGGTTTTCAGTTTCCTTTATTCACTCTGAGGTTTTAGTTTGTGTACTCAGTCTATTAAAACTGATACTGAGCATTAATTTATTTGAGATATTGTGACTGGCTTCTCTTTGTAGTCTTTTTTTTTTTCTCTTAATATTTCTATTTTCTTGGTTTTATACATGATATGGTCCATCTATTTTCTGTTTTTAAAAATTCTAATTCAAAAAATCTAATATGGTATGTTTTTCTGTTTGTTGATATCCTGGAGTTTTGTACAAAAATATTTTTTTTCCAAAACTATTATTGAGAAAAATATTGTCTTTATATTTAAAGCTTTCTTAAATGGCTGTCTATTCTTCATTCAATGGTAATCACTGACATTCTTTCTTTTCAGCAGAGCTCATATCATATTAGATGACATTATTGGGCTAAGTCAGTCAGAAGTATACAACAGTGTTTTCCATGTAACCTGACTTTAGTCAGGCAGGCATAGGACAAGTGTTCTCAGTGCAGCTTGCCTTTATTTTCTCACCGAGGTGCTTCTGGGGATTTGAATTTCAAGGTCAGTTCTTTATCTTTCATACTAAAGCATGTCTTTGGTTTTCTTCCTGGAACTGGTTCATATCACAGACAGGCACACAATTTTAACATCAGATATTCTGGGTTTTAGCCAGTTGAAATTCATCTCTGTCATTTTTATCTGGAGGAAGCAGAATTTGGGGCACAGCCACAGAACTCTTCTTTTCTTTACCCAGGTTCATCTTAATACCAATGCCAGACTTGAAGATCTCTTTGTCTCCATCAACTCAAATGACAGCATAGGTCTTTGCTCACCCCTCTTTGTAATGTCATCATTATCCTCAGGAGACTATATAATACCTCACCACACCCTATTTCACAAAAATCCTTAAATCAGCCTGTCTTAGGTAACGTCCTCTGCCCTCTGCCATGACTTTACTATATCAAGTGATACCAATGAATGCTTTCCTTAAATTCTTACAGATTTCTGTTGGGAATCCAATGTATCCTTGTGTTTTCTTTCTCTGAAGTATAGTTTTTGAGATATGTTTTAAAATCATGTTAAGCTCCTTGCAATGTAGCTCCTTTCCTGAGCAACCAAAGATAAAGCCTGTCTTTCTCTTACCCAACAATATCTTCAGAAATGGTTTTTGTCAAAGGCATCAGTAGAGATAGTGATTATTACTACTTATGTGACAGGTGTCATCTTTTAGTGGATATCTTGTTTTCACCCAGCTCAGGATCAGCATTTCTCTTTAGCATTGTTTCTCCAAGCCCATTCTATTACAGTTCCAGAACTATGCAGTATGATAAAACATCAGGAATATAGAACTTCAGATTGGTAGGGTAGGCATCAGAAAGGCAACAGACTTAACCACATGCGAATGAATATGAAAAGTAGACTTCTGTGAAGTGTGCCTAAGAAAAATGAAGATTAAAGAAATCATTCTGGAACCACGAATCCAGGAAAGACTGCTGACCCATCATTTCCATAAGAATGAGGTATTGTTCATGAAATATGTTTTCCACAACTCCTGGGTCCTGGGGTGTCTTTGGTTCATTGTGATTTTAGTTGACCATTTATCACGATTCCACCTTCTTTGCTTTCTAAGCTTATTTAATTTTTTGCACTTTGATGTGGTTACACCGTATTTTGTAGTATCTATTTTCAGTGCATCTAAGTCAACCTTCAAATAATGTGTCATAACTTAATTTACATGTAGGGTAACTTAATCTTATTCCTCCATATTTTTCCTTTTATCATTGCTGTTTTTCACACACATATATATATATATTTTTCTGTATATATACATATGATGTATAATCATCAAAATTTAAATACATAATTGCTACTATTCTTTTGGACAAACCCCTGTGTTTCACTTAGATTAATTAAGAAGAAAGTTATTTTATATTTACTTACTCATTTTTCTTTAGATATATCTTTGTTTCTTACAGATTATTTTCCTTCTGTCTAGAAAACTTCTAACATTTTTTAAAGGGAAAGTCTGAAGGCAGTAAATGCCCTCAATTTTTTTCTCTGAGAAAGCATTTCTCCTTTAGTTTAAAGAATCATTTTTCAGAGTTAAGAATAGTAGACTGGCAACTTGTTGGGATTTTTTGTTTTTTTTCACTCCACCTTTCTTGCTCACATTGTTTCTACAACGCTGGCTATGTAGTTCTTATATTTGCTTCTTTTAAATTGAAAACTTCTTTCCCTACTTTCTTGTAACTTTCTGAGTTCTGTAGTTTAAAAATTACATGCCTACATGTGGTTGGTGTGTGTGGAGGGGGTGGTTGTTTTTTGTTTGTTTTACATGCATCCTGCTCATTGTTCTACAAGTTTCCTGGACCTGTAGTTTGGTTTATGTCATAAGTCAGAGGAAATTCTCAGCCATTATTGTTTCAAGTGTTTCTCTTGTACTTTCTTTACTTCTATTCCTAGCATTTTTATTAGACATTACACCGTCTGCTGTTGTCACATATCCTTCCTTGGATACTGCTTTCTCCACATTTCTTCTTCTTCCAAGATTTTCTTCTGTTTTTTCTTTATAGTTTTGGATATTTCTTTTTAAATATGATGCTCATTATTCTTTTACGTTCAGTTTACTAAAAAGCCCATACAGAACATTTATCATTCCTGTTAGCATTTGTATCTCTAACAATTTTGTTTTTCCAATGAATTCCATCACTGTTTACATTGTCCATTTCCCGAATGCTGTCTTCTTGAAATATCCTAGCATGTTAATGATAGTTTTGTGTGTGTTATTTTTGTTTGTTTTTTTGAGACAGGCTCTCACTTTGTAGTTCAGGCTGGCCCTGAGCTCACTATATAGACCAGACCAGCCTTGAACTCCTGGCGATCCTCCTGCCTCTACCTCCCAAGTGCTGGGATTACAGATGTGAACCACCATGGCAGGCCATGATAATTGTTTTAAATTCTCAGTCGAATTTCAACATTTTTACCATATCTGCTTCCAATGCTTGCTGTCTTTTTTTGTTTTGTTTTGTTTTTGAGACAGGATCTCACTTTTATAGTTCAGGCTGGCCCTCAGCTCACTATGTAGCCCAGGTGAGCCTTGAACTCACAGCAATCCTCCTGCCTCTGCCTCCCAAGTGCTGGGATTACAGGTGTGTGCCACTACACCTGGCACTGTGGGATGTGGTTACTGGGAACAAAGTCAGGACCTTGTGTTTGCAAGGCAGAGGCCAGAACCACTAAGCTAAATCCTTGGTCCAGATGCTTGGTGTCTTTTAAGTGTTTTCTCCTTCTTTCTTGCCTTCTGATTTTTTTTAATAACTGGAGATGATAAAATTGGTAATAGAAACAAGTAATAAATGATCATTTGTAATAAAATGATGAGTTGAGGGACTGAAAGTGTTGCAGTTTTATGTTTAGCCAAATGTCCATTAGGATTTTTTTTCATGTTTCACATAGGATGGACAGAGTGGAAGTTGAACATTTTCATTCTTCCAGATGAAATTTAGCGCTGGGTACAACTGAATACTTGCCTTGCTCCGGTCATTTAGGCTCTGAAGAAACTTCAGCAGGTTAGGCTCCAATAAACTAGTTTTCCCTGAAGGTAGGCCTTTTCATGATGAAAGTACTTTGATATATTCAAAACATTCCTCCCTTACCACGATGAAAGTTGTAAGGGAATTTTTCTCACGTTTACCAGGAAAGCCTGGTCAAACTTTTAGAGATAACTCATGAAAACTTCAACTTTCCACACCTTTAGACAAACATAAGTAAGTCTCCCTGGATTTTTTAATTCACAGGCTTGTCTAAGCCTGACTGCCAGCAATTTATAAAATGGTACAGATCCTCTTATCCAGGACTGATTACAGGAGCTTTCAGCTCCAGTATGTTGTGATTCTCTGTATCCACCTGTTCCACTCCAATTTTGAAAGCAGTGGTTTGCTCTCTGACATCAGTTCAGCTGCATATCTTAAAAGACTTGATTTTTCAGTTTGTGCAGCTTTTAACTTATTAAGACACAGTAGTGATGTCTAAGCCTCTTACATGTCAAGTTGTGTGCCTTTACTTTAAGAGATTTTCTGAATAGTTTAGATGGGAGTTACAGCTAAATTTCTACAAATCGTTTGGACTTTCTCCAGTATATTTTCAATAACACACAAAAGTCAAAACACCATAAAGCTCCATTCTCTCATATATTCCTATAGTCACAAAATGAGCTTTACGTAAGGTACATTTAGCTAGATATGTTTTATGCATTTAAGTCACATAAGACCTACAGAGTTACAAACTAAATAGAGTATGCTGGCTTTTATGGTTATGTATATACTTGTTGTATTTGTGTTAGTCTCATGATTTTCTAGTGTCCTTTCTATTTGGTCTTTTTTTTTTTTTTTTGAGACAGGGTCTCACTTTGTAGTTCAGGCTGGTCCTGAGCTCAGCCTCCAACTCACATCACAGCAATCCTCCTGCCTCTGCCTCCCGGGTGCTGGGATTACAGGGGTGAGCCACCATGCCTGGCACTGTGGTATGTGGTAATGATTGCTGCTGGGTGTAAGTCTCCACACCCAGTATTGTATATGGTTAACCAGGGATCGAACCCGGGCCTTTGCACTTGCAAGACAGGCGCCAAAACCACTGAGGCAAATCCCTGGCCCTATTTAGTATCTTTATTACCTCTTCACAGAAAATCAGCTAGTGACAAGCTTCCTCATTCTTTTGTTCATTTGGCAAGACTCTTAATTCTCCTTCATTTCTGAAGGCTAATTCTGTTAAGTATAAAATTGTTATCAAATGATTTGTCATCTTAAAAAAAAAAAAGCCATCCCATTCCCTGCTGGCCTCCATGCTTGCTGATGAGAAATGTTATTGTTATTGAAATCCCTACATGATGAGTCACGTCTCTTGTTCCTTTCACAATTCTCTTTTTGTCTTTGAGCAGTCTGATTATGGTATATTCATGACTTTTTACCCTTTGAGGAGTTTCTTCAGGTTCATGTACATATAGATAAATGTATTTTATCAAATATGGGAAGTTAAAATACTCTGCCTGTGTACTTGATGGTATCCCATAGTACTCTGAAATTCTGCTCATTTTTCTTCACTCTTTTCCCTCTGATGCTCAGAATAATTTTATTCAGTATTTCTTGACTTCACTGACGCATGTACCTAACCTGCTAATGTAATCCGCTAGTCCCTGGAATTTATTGAGTCTTCAGTTGTTATACTTTTGACTTCCAGAATTTTTTTTCCTGTAGTTTATGTATCTATTGTCCATTATTGTCGCTTCCTTTAGTTCTTTCCTCATGATTTGCTTTTGGCTTTGGAAATATGTTAAAACTATTTACAGTCTTTGTCCAGTAAGTTCATTATGCTTTCCTAGAAATAGTTTCTTCTCTAAGTGGTCATGTATTTTTTGCATATTTCATATTTTTGTTTAGCAATGGAATTTTTTTTTTTTTTTGAGACAGGGTCTTAGTTTGTAGTTCAGGCTGGCCCTGAGCTCACTGTTTCCAGGTGAGCCTGGAATTCATAGCAGTCCTCCTGCCTTTGCCTCCTGAGTGCTGGGATTACAGTCTTCAGCCACCATGCCCAGCACTGTGGTGTGTGGTACTGATTGCTGGTGGGTGTGAGTCACCATGCCTGGTATTGTTGTATGTGATTACCAGGGATTGAACTTGGGAACTTTGTGCTTGTAAGGCAGCTCCCAGTACTACTAAGCTAAATCTCTGGCCCTATGAATTATTTCTGTGAGGTCTGTATTGTCATCAGTGATCTTTTTAGTTCCTTTTCCATTAATTTATGTTCAGTTCGCTATAAGTTATCATTGAGTGCCACCAGTCAAGAGATGAAGTTAACAAAAATTATTGCAGCTCTTGCAAATTAGCTCTGCTAGAGTATTCTTTCAAGGTTTAGCTGTTTACAACCCTCTTAGCCTTCATTTGAAGTTTGAGAGCATAAAAATCATTCAGAAGTAAAAGCTTAATGGTGTTTGGGGACTTTTCTTAGCATGCGTTGAATCTTGTACATGCACGTTGCTTTACAAATTCCTTGGAAGACACAGAAACTTTGCAGTACTCTCTTTTCCCAGAGAAATTCTTATAGATGGCCTTCAAAGGTTTTCAGGGACCTAATTTATGTCTCAACCACTAGTCTTTTCCGCAGGTTGCAATTCCACAAGTCACTGTGATTTGTTCAATAGTCTTCCCATGTTTGCAAGTAACATCTAGTATTTTTGTCCCTAAATCAGTTGAGTTAGGTGAAACAAAAGCAATCAGTACTTTAGCCATCTCTCAGTAAATGTAGAATAGAACAAATTCTTTTAAAGTCAGATCTCCATTCCTTCTAGAACCAGGGACTAGTATACAACACTTGAAATATAGTACAGGCTTCCATCTTCAAAGCTGTGACCAAACTGGGGAGGAAGAAAGTTGAGAGAGCAAATAAAAATGCCAGTACTTTTGTTCCATTTTGTTTGTTTTATGAGACAGTCTGTGTAGTTCAGGGTGGCCTTGAACTTGAGGCTATCCTCATGCCTCAGCCTCCTAAATGCTGGGATAAGGTGCATGCCATTATATCTGGCTTCCTGCCACTGTATTATAACTTAAGTTTGGTGTTCACTTAATTGCTGTAAACCACCTACTTTTCAGTTTTGCCAAGGTTGATTATGAGGTTCTACATTTTTAAAAAATGTATCTGTGAAGGGAAGTGTCTGTGAAAGTATTTTTGCAATGTTGCTCACCATATTCAATTTTTTTTTTTATTTTTGACAAAACATATGAAGATTCAAGGGACATTTTGCACCTACAAGCTTTTGGTGCTGAGCAGAGGGCAACAATGTGGTCCTTTCACAGGTCGTAGTATTGCTTCCTTGTAGTGGTGAAGAGTGACATATTGCTTCAAGTTTAATTTTCGTTGGCTTTATGTTTTAAGAAGGTATATGGGCAGATGAAGTCAGAGGACGGGAAGCTGCATGCTACTGTTCTCCAAACCTCTCTCAAAGTCTTTCTCCAATTATGCATTTTTAAAAAAAATTGTAGTTGCCCTGTCAAATACCTCAGCAAATTTTGTCAGTTCTCTGGATTTGCCCTCTAAACCTCCCACAGACCTCTCGTTAATGCCACCACCATTTCTCTTCCTGGGTTGTTGTTCTTTCCTCTTCAGTGGTCTCTCAACTTCCACAGTATCCCCAGAGGATTCTTTAAATATACAGTGCGTCTTGCTGCTTCCTTTCTTAAATGCATCAGCAGCTTCCTCTCACATTGTCTTGGGTCAGTTTCCATGGATGTAAAGCGTAAGCCAGGAATGCTATGCCAGCCACTTACCAAGAAAGAACTCGGAGGTGGGCAGCTGAGTGTCTGTAGAAAGAATGCCTTACAGTTCTACCAGAGATGGAGGAAACTGGGTTTTACCACTGAATACTTCCCCTGGGGATTCATTTCCCATCCCTCTTGCCATGTGCACACTTAAGCAGCCCTGATATGAGTGTTAGTGCTCCTTAGTGTATCTGGAATGTTTCCATTGAGAAGCTGTCAATGTGAAGGATGTGTGTGCTGAAGGTCATACATAGATGGGGACCAGTGATGGCTGTGTCCCAGAGGACAGGATCAATGTTGTTTTCATCTCCATGTTCCTAGTGCATGCCATTCCAGTAGAGTATCCAAGGTTTACTGAAATGCCTGCCCAGAGTCTCTCTCTCTTCTACGGCCATTTAACATTAGCCACGCACCCTTCTCCTTCTTGGAACGGGCCATTTCCTAAGGACTATCCCCATTTGTATATGTTTTCTAATTACTGTAAATTTCTCAATGATTGCCCAGTTTGATTCCTGGACCCAACATATCTAGCAGCGTTAGAATGAGGCCCACAAGGCACATGAGGAGATATTACTCTACCTTTACAAGAAATGGTGTTCATGATGAGGGGGTTCTTCACAGAGGTACCACTGGGGCCTCTTGCCCTCCTCTTGTTCACAGCCTTGCTACAGCTAGCAGGGATGGGGAAGCCAGGCTGAGTTGATTACTTTTGACATCAGTTGTTAACATAATTTTGACGTTAAGTCTCCCCCCAAGCTCTGGGGTGGCTCTGACTGTGTCCAGGCTCTGGTTTGAGGAGCCACGGGGAGCCTTTCAGCCCCAGATCTGGCCTGGCTGGAGGCAGCCTGGGAAGGGACCTGTGTTTCTCAAGCCCGCGCCCTCGGGGCCTGGGGGTGGGGCCCCAGCAGATGTCTGGATTTGGTAGCCAGGGCCTGGAGCCGGATGCTGAGACCGAGGCCTGCAACTCATTTCCCCATTAAACATTCTGAGAACATCTGCACCGGTTTCCAAGGCTTCTCCCTCACTAATTGCTTTGATTATTGTGTGAAGTTAAGAACTGGCACATTTCCGCGATGTTGTGATGAAGGTGAAAAGATCGCTCTTAATTAGATTAAAAACATTTTTTTCTTCCTGTGTAATTTCGCCTTGAAAATCAAGGCCACTTTTTTGTTTTCTTCATCCAAAGACCTCCAGAAACTTTCCTCCCCACCTCTCCAGAGGTTTCTGGGGAATGTCCTGTGAGCTCAACTCTTGGAGAAGATAGTGCTTAACCCAGATTCCATTGTATATTAAAGTTTCCTGGGGCTGCTCTTGCTGCCTGGAACCTTCCTCTGAAAATGTGTCTTGGGAGACCTGGACAGTGACTTCCTGCAGCATGGGGACCCGAGTGGGCTGATTTAAGTTTTGTGGGAGGCTGTGTTGCTCTCTTTCCATTTCCTACACTCACTCAGGGCTGACCCCATCCTGGCTCTGTCGCCTGTCATGCACAGCACCTCCACTATTCAGACTCCACTATAGAGCACACAAAACTATCTGCACTGATTCCAGGGTGTGTGTATGCTGACATCTGTACCTCCATTGTGAAGTGAAGCATTTGGAGGACAAGGTACGCCATAACCTAAACTCAAGCATTGTATCGAGCCCAGGATCTTCATGGCACTCTCAGGACTGCACAGAGCTTGACTTTCCTATCACTGTCACGCCCAATTCTGATCTATTCTGGATCACTTTTGACTAAATGTGACCCCCAGCATGTCCCACACTTTTCTTCACACACCCCCTTACACAACAGTGTGGAAAGGGGTTCACAAGTTCTGGGGATTTGCATTACAAAGTAGTCACAAGCAGCCTTAGGGAGCCCCTTTCCCAGAGCTCCTTGGCTTTGCAGGGTTGAGGCCCGGGCCTCAGGCCAATTTCTTTCCCTCCAGCCTTTTCTTCCCTGCCTTCTGTCTCACAGAGCCCAGAAAGGGCTGTCTGGAGTTCAGCTCTTTTGTAACCTTGACCTCCCCCTCCTAGCCACATCTCAGACTCACATGTCACCCCCAAGTTTGTCACACACACATTCCTGAAGACTCTTGGTAACAAATGATGGAACCCCAACTCAAACTAGCTTAAGGACAAAGGGACATTTTTTGGCTCACACATCTGGACCCAGCTGTTCCAGACACAGCTGGACCCCGGGGCTATGATGATCTTGCTTTCCTCCCCCTTCTCCCCTGTTCATTCTTTTGTTCTCTCCCTCACTTTCTCTCTCCACTGGTCCCATGACTTAGCTATATCCTTAGGCAGTCACTTTTGAATAAAGACAAGATGGCCATCAGCTTATATACACCAGATCAGCTAGCCCAGAAGAAAAAAGGTCTTCTCTTTTCTTACAATTCTGGGCATGGTCTAAGCTAGGCTGTCATTGACCCCCCAAAAGGACACAGACAAGCCTCTGATGTGCAGCTGTGCTCCAGTGTCGAAGGTGGGATCCACCACACACCCTCTTAAGTTGGCCAGGGGATACCTGAGCCTCAACCACTAGAAATAGAAGAGGTGGAACCCCTTTAAAGAAGATTCGAGATGCTGTTTCCAAAAGTTAGGCTTGGCTGCTGGGCAGGCAAAAACAACAGGTGTCCACTCAAGCAAGGTATTTTCCTAAGCGGAACTGGGTGCCAGCTGTGAATATACATTTTCACTCCACTCCTCGCCTTGTTCCTGGCAGCTGTTGTGGGAATGGCTTTTCCACTTTCTGTCCGTGTCCCTTACTTCTCGCCTCTGAGAGGAGACACAGGTGGTGGTGGGGCTGCTCTGGCTCAGGGTCTATGAGTTGGGCATGCAGCTGGCACAGGCTGTGGGGCTTCAGCTCAGCGATGTCACGCAGGGCCCGGCTGCAGCTGTCCGGATGCCCTAGGGAACAGTTCTCTTCACAGTGCAATGTCCACACAGCTTTGGTGAATCCACCAAGAAGGGGAGATTTCTTGAGAAGTCAGAAAAGAGGCCACTCCTTGGGGAAGAAAGGAGCAGCTTCTGTTTATCCAGAGGGGTGAGCCGGTCAGCAGTGTTGCTTATGCCAGACACAGGAGGGGGTGGGGGGAGGCAGAATGCAGTGTTCCTATGCTGAGGGCCAGGCACATACAAGCCCCACAGTCATTCAAGAAAGCAGCAGTTTTGGGAAGCTTGGGGGGTGTGGCTTGGGTTACACCTGAGAGATTAAGCAGGATTTTAATCAGTCAGGAGGAAGACAGAGGCTGAGCAGCTGGGTGAAGGTGCCAGGAAGAGCACAGACACCAACAACACTCAGCAGAAGGCAGCGGGCAGCAGGGGTAAGCTGGACCCTTACCTGGCACTGGAATGCTGAGCTGGTATAAGCAAGGAGGAGTAAGCACTGAATGCAGTGGAACTGAGGCCACATGCTGTTGGATTGGAAATACCTGGAGAACTTCATGGCAGTAGAGTTCTGTGTAGTTCAGCTGAATGAATTTAAGAGGGAGGGATGTGGGACACTCATACAGTCTGTTACCTTCAGGTTGACACATGGCAGTACTATGGGCCTGAGAGCAAGGCACAGATAAGAGGGAGACTTTCACGAGTATTGTTTTCTGACCTGTGAAAATATCACACAAAACCGAAAACCCAGACATGATATGGAAGGAAATAAAAATCACCCAGTCCCTTTACTCAAGGACAAACATAATTAACATTTTGATCATTTCCTTCCAGTCTTTTTTCTGTGGTCATATTTTTTAGAATAAAATGCAAATAACCCTATTGAGCAGGTCCACTGGCTGGAAAGGAAGATGCTGTGCTGAGTCTAGTTCCGGTTCTCTTGAGAGAGGGTGAGACTTGGCAGCTGGCGGCCCCAGCTGGGGCAGTCACCACGCCTGATGCTGCATTCACCATCCCAGACCTCCCATTTTCCTAGAAAACAAAATTGTTTCGTTCTGCCCTGAAAACTTAGGCCCAAATTCTGGACTTCAAGAGGCAAAGGCAGCCAAGGAATGAAAGCATCAAAAACTGGGTCTGCCTTAGAAAAGTGTGATTTCATTGTCACCAGGAAATAGTGTTTGTTCCCCAGGGCCAGCCACTCTGGCTAGTTCAACAGAGAACACCTGGCATTGCTCCACTGCCCTTTGCAGGGTCTGGGTGTCCAGAGGAGCTGCCCTGTCACACTCACCATGCTCTCTGCTTGCTCTGCAGCTGGGCTATCTTTTCACATCTTTATGAGAAACCAACACTGGGCTCCTCAGAAGAGGGAGTGGACAACAAGGCCTGTTAGCATACAACACTTGTCCAAAGCCCTTGACTAAAAGGAGCAGAACCAGTACATCTAGGAGGAGTTGAGTCCCTTCCCCAACTCCTCCACAATCTTCTAGAATGCTGCTTTGGCTGTGGCTGCAGATCAGACTGAAGAGGTGGTGGCAGACCTAGTCTTTTGTGTCCCTGTGGAGGAAGAGGCACACCCAACAGTCTCCGATGCACATGCCTGGCAGATAGCAACCTCTCCTTTTGATTGGGAAAAACAAGCCCATGGAGCCCTTCTCTCTGACCCTTGTTGCAGGGGCCCTTGTGCTGTTCCCAGGATTAAACCAAAGAGCACACATTCCTCTCTGCCAGGTGCAAGCCCCACCCGCTCAGAACAGCCAACTGATGTACACATTTTAATTTCTTAAAACACCAGCACAAGGCCTTTCTCAGGGGTCAAGTGGCTCAGGCTTGGCCCTCAGGCTTTGAAGATGGCACTTATCATCCTGGGTGTTTGTAAAGCAGACTCCTCTTGCAGCCACTCCTTCATTCTGTATACTAGTGATGCAGGCACTGAAATATGTATTTGTGCTCTTTTTCTTATTTTCCAAAAGAACATTTGAATCCTGGATGAAGTCTTAGCTCTTTCACTTGACAAGTGTATAATATAACCCAGGGTACTTGAATCTCAGCCCCACATCTCTAAAAATGGGGGCAGTAAAATTCTCACACCAGGTTCCAGACCTGTGGGCCTCTGAATGTGCACATATTCCTCACGGCTTACCAGTCCTTGCCTGGTCTCTCTAAGGATGTCATGGGCACAGAGCCCTTCACTCAGAGCCTTTCTTCCCGCTGCAACTAAGTAACGTCTGCACAGCTTCCTGCTGGAAGTCTGCCACTGGCCCCCATGGACCATGAGCTCCTGAGTTTATTTACATTTCCTTGATTGCTAGTCAGGCACACCTTTCCACATGCTCATCAGCCTTTTGGATTCTTCTTTTATGATGTGCTGTTTTGTCTGTTGCTCATTCTTCATTATACCTCTTGTATTTTTATTGATTTCCAGGAGTTCTTTATATTTTGTGGTTGCCTTTTCACTCTTTAAAATGTCATTTGACAATTAAGGCTTGACTCCAGTGCTGTCCTAATCTTTTCCTATATAGTTATTACTTTTTGGCTCTAAGAAATCCTTCCTAATCCCAAGGTTATGATGATATCTATATCCAGTCATATAGGCTTTATAGTTTTGCTTTTCATACCTATGCCTTAGATCCCCTGGAATGCCAACAATGAGTTTTTTTGGTGTGTGGTGTGAGAAAATTAAGGGCCCAATTTAATGTTTTTCCCATGTGCACATGGAATTGCTCCTAAACATTTTATCAAGAAGTCCATCCTCTTTCAGTGTTGCACAGGTGACCACTGATACACTGCAAGTGTCCATAAGTGGGGACTATCTTCTGGTGGTCAGTTGTGTCCAATGGGTCTGTTAGTCGCCTCTTGAATCAACACCACATTCTTCATGACTATTGCTTTGGAAGGAGTACTGATGTTTAGTAAAACAAGTTCTCCACTCTGTTCATGAATATTACCAATTGCTGGTCTTTTATACTTCCAAATAAACTTGAGACTAAGCTTGCAAAGGTGCTCGCACACAAACTTTGAAATGTTTTTTTTAAGATTGAAGGAGAATGTTGTCAGTATTAAGTCTGTTAGTCAGTGGAATGGAAGTGTAGTTCTCCAGCTATTTGTTGTGTTCCATGCCTGTGACTGAAGTTTTATACTTTTCCCCATAGTTCATACATTACATTTAAGTGCATAAGTTTCTTTTGTGCTCACCAGCTTCCCTTCGTGTTAGCACCTTATATAACTTTTGTGTATTATCCAAGACTAGGAAATTAACATTAATACAACCCTATCAAGCAACAGTCACTTCCTCAGTTTAACTACTTACTGATTGTTCTTTTTCTGATTCAGGATCCCTTCCAGATCCATCAAGACTTTTATTTATGGTAGCAGATGTTAATCTTCTCTGACCTGGAACAGGTCATTCTTATTTCTTATTTTTTATGAGGCTGACACTTCTGATGAATTCTGGTCAGTTATCGGTGTCACTCAGTCTGGGTTTGTCTAAATTTTCCCAGGATTATCCTAAGGTTGTGGGCCCAGGGAAGCCTGCCACACGGGCAGGATGTTTTTCTCATTGTATCACATCCATGTGGTTAAGGTGGTGGGGGCCAGGTTCCTCCACTGTAACTGAGCAGTTTTTCCCTTTCTGTAGTTTAGTCATTAGAAGCAAATCATTTAGCTCCAGCTTATATTCAAAGGGCGATGAGTTCAGTTCTGGTGCCTGCGTGAGTGTATTGGAGAATATTTGCATATCTACTAAAACCACTGCAGCAGTTAAAACATATTTTGGGGGAGTTACTCTGAAGTTTCACCTACTAATTTCAGTCTTCATTCATAGGTCTTTCCTGCACTAAATATGACTGTGGTGTATTTTTATTTTCTTCAGTCTTTCTACACTTACTGTTTGGAGTTATTTAGTAGGAAGATTTGCCTCTCTTCAATTATTTATCAGTATGGACTAAGGAGCATGTATTTTTGCTGTAATACAATACTATTGTTATTTTGTTGTTCAATTAGCTTTGTCTACTGGTTGGTATGTGTCCTTTTGACATGCCCCATCTTTCTTTTATGTTTATTTTTGTGTTTCCTTCCTTTCTGGCACTAAACAATACTTCAGATCCATTTTATATTTTCCGGGTTTTAGCTCTTAGAATCACCCATTCATCCAGGGAGTCTTAGTTCTTCATACTGGAGAACATAATAATACTGGTATTTAGTAACCATGAGGTGGGCACTTGTTATACTTACTGCTATGAGTATGGCAGTTCCTAATTACTCTCAGTGTAGAGTAAGAAAGTATACGTGTGTGTGTGTGTGTGTGTGTGTGTGAGTATCCAATGTTGTCCATATTTCTGTGTCTCCCAGTATATATCTGTAGCTAACCAAGTTTATACTGATGTTTCTAAATGCAGCATACATTCTCCCTCTGCCTCCAGCCTTGGCCTCTCTTATCTAGTATATTTACTCATTTATGTATCCTTGTTGAACAGAAAATACCTTGTATGAAACAAAATTACCTTAAAGTATGTAGTATTTGTGTCAGTAGAGTTTTTTCGCCTTTAGCTACATAATGTCCAGTCAAAATATTGGTTTTGAAAGCAACAATAGGCCAGCTTCTTTTCCACCTGTCCTTTCTTTCACTTGTAACACAGTATCTCAACCTGCTTTCCTCCCAGGAACATCCAACTTTCTGGATGATTCTTAATTTATATATATGAAAATTCACTTGAAGAGTTACAGTTTTGTGAGCTTTGACAAATGCCTTAAGTCATGCATCCACCACCACAGTATCAGACAGGAGAATTTCTTTTGAAGTACTCCTGCCCCAAACTACTAGCAGCCTTTAATCTATTTTTGGTCCTGTAGTTTCTGCTTTTTCTACAATGTCCTAGAAACTGAATCATATAACACATATGCTTTTGCATCTGGTTTCTTTCATTGCTTAGCAAGATATACTTGAGTTTCATCCATGTTATTACATGAATCATTAGTTCACTTCTTCATTTCACTTAGTGGTATTCCATTGCATGGATGGAACAAATGTAACATGGTTTATCTCTTCATCTATCAGAGGACATCTTGGTTGTTTCTAGTTTTTAGCAATTGTAAGTGAAATTGCTACACATTCTTATGTACATCTTTTTACAAATATAAATATTTAAATGGACAAATATCTGACAAAGGGATTAAGAAACTGCCAAAGTGTTTTCCAAAGTGGCTGTGCTGTTTTGTATTCCCACCAGCATGTGAGGGTTCCAGATGCACTACATCCTGCTGAGAGCTTTGTATGGTTAGGTTTTGATTTTTAAAGATTTCACCATTCTTAAAGGGTTGTAGTGATATCTCCTTGTGGTTTTAACTTGTATTTCTCTAATGATTACTGTCACTGGCTGAATACCTTTTCATATGCTTTTAGTAGTCCTTTTTTTAAAATTGGGCTTTATTATTATAAAATGATAAACATTCTTTACTTATCCTAAGTATACTCATTGACTCAATAAATGAAGCGAAAATGTTTTCTCCAAATCTTTGGTTTGTCTTTTCACTCCATTCAAAGTCTGTTACACAGCAAAATTTTTTAACTGTGATAAAGTATAATTCATTGATTCTTTTTCTCTTCTGGTAGAGCTCTTGCTATTGTATTTCATATCTTTCTGCCATATCCAAGGTCCCAGTGGTTTTCTTCAAAATATTGTATCATTTTCCATTTTACTTTAGTGTTTAGTTTAAGATTGTATATATTACTTTTAAACTTTTATGATTGTTAACCACCTCTCAGATTAGACATCATGTTAAATGCATAAAAATTTATACATACATGAGTGCACACACATTCACACATTTATACAAAGAATAAATCGAAGGGAGAGTGGTATTATTTAGGTGTGGGAAAATCTTCCTTTTCATAAAGCAAAGATGTATCACTGTAAAAGAAAAAAAAAAGACATTTCTACAATTAAAAACATTATGGTTGATTAAGGTTAAAAGACCAAAGGTGGATTAAGATAATTACACCTTATACAACAAAAAGTTACTGTCTCTAATATATAAAAATTTACTTTAAAATGGCAAGCAAAATAAGCAACAATTACATGAAAAGGCAATTCTGCAAGAGGAAATAAAACAGCTGCCAATCCCATTAAAGACATTTAGTGCAAGTAAAAATGAGAAAACAGGCTTTACTCATGTTTAGTAAGACCCATAAAGGGTGCTGACAGCCAGTTTGGGCTCAGGGACTTTGACAGAAGAGAGGATGTCGGTTGCTAAAATCTACTCAAAAAACAATCCACAACATCTATTAACAATCAAGTATATATCCTTTTGCCTCCCTTAAAGACATCACTTTTTAGGGATAAAGATGGGTATTGCTTGCACCAGCATCTGAAGAAGTGGCTTAAAACTAAAAGAGCCTGAGTGTCCATACAGTACACACTGGATAAATTGATAGAGTAGAATTAAGATACAGACCGTTGTGTGATCATCAAATCCACCTGGACATACCTAGAGGAAGATCTGAGTGTATTGTTGAGTAACAGAAACAAATGGACAAAATCAGAGTCATCCCACATGTGTAAAAAGCAGTTCCTGCCTAGCCTATGCACTGTCATGAGCAGAACAGGGCAGGAGCTAGAGATCTACCTACAGGTTAAGTGATGACCTAGAAGAGGGGCCGTTGTGATCTTTTGATCATTCCACTTCTTAGGAGTAATCAATTCTTTTGCAATACTTTGCATGATTAAAAAAAATTACAAACAACTATGCTGAAAGCGAAAAAAAAAAAAAACCAAAAAACAATCAGTCCTCTCAGCTCTTGTGTCAGAGTCACTGAGGAGCCAGGGAATATGAGTATGAAGCCAGCTATTGGGATGATTCTTCCCTTGCCTTATGGTATAGTGGGTGACAGAGCATCAAGGCCAAAGACAGACAAACAGGGTTGTGATTTCTAGGTACAGGGCTCCTACTACTGCCTTGTGTGCAGCCCTGTCATTTTGTAACTGCATTTGGCAGTGGAAGCCAGTGTCCCACCCAGTCCTGTGCCTGTTACCCATGTTTTATTCTTATCTTGGACCTGGGATTTAGCTTAAATGTTCTGGCGCCTGCCTTGCAAACACAAGATCCTAAATTCAACCCATGGTGCAAAAAAAAAAAA
>PVIR01019456.1:0-31934 GCA_004026965.1 Petromus typicus
TGGCCCTGAGCTCAGCCTCAAACTCACGTCACAGCAATCCTCCTGCTTCTGCCTCCCGAGTGCTGGGATTACAGGCGTGAGCCACCACGCCCGGCACTGGTATGTGGTACTGGTTGCCGCTGGGGTGAGTCTCCACACCCAGTATTGTTATGTGGTTACCGGGGATTGAACCCAGGTCCTTGCGCTTGCAAGACAGGCGCCGGAACCACTGAGCTATATCCCCGGCCCTCACCTATGAAATATTGAGATAAGCCCCCCTCTATGACCTGTAAACCTTTTAAATGATAAACTACCACAGCTGTCTTTGTAGAATTACCTTCCAGTCCACCATCTCTACAGATAGTGTGGAAGGGGAAAGAGATTATTATTGGGGAACTTACCTATCTTGTGGGATGATAAAAATTGACTTTTGAGGATAATTTTTTAATTTGTGTTTATTGTGTAATTTAGATAAAGGTAAATTATGATCATGTTGTATCACTATTTAAAAAAATACTTGGATGCAACCAAGTGGCTTAACAAATATAAAAGCAAATATTGATTGATGACTCCTGATTAAAAATCAAATAAGTGATTTTTTGATGCATTGCATTTCTTTTTTAAAATTTATTATTTATTGGTACATTTATATGGAATTTATCACATTCATCAATGAGAATTTATACTGCACATGGCATGTCTTGATTCTTATTTTTCCCGGTCCTTTCCTCTTCCCTCCAATCCCCTTCCCCTATGACACATTACATTTCTATAATCCTACACAAAGTACTGGGATTTGGTGAAAATAGCTTAGCACATTATCTTTCAGTTGGAGTCTGTGACCTTTCTAAATATATTGTTAGAAGTTTCACTGAAATACCTGGACAATCCAAGGGCGAAGGAAATGAAGGGATACTTTGTCTTCAGGAACCAAAGGAGTCAGCGCTAGAGTGCATGTATTCAAGGTCTAGAATTCAGTGGGGGCAAATCTGTGGCATGTGTGTGTCTGCAGGCTGTTTGTATTGTTGCAAGGTGTAAAAGATTCCCATCACTGGTCTAGATCTTCCATCCCAACGTCAGAGCTGGTACAGCTTTGGGTTTCTGAAGGGCAAGATACAAAGGTGAAGTAGAATCTCTCTATGGGCAGAAACACTCTTGTATATTCATTCTCTTTAAAATGTACCATCTGACTTTCACATTTATGTACAGAAGTACATTTCAAACAAAATTTATTTGTGAAATATTAGATTATTAATTAGACATGTTGGGATTTTTTTTTTTGCATCATGAGGTAATTTTGTACACTATTGAAACATTCTCAGAAGCTTCATTTTTTTTTATTCAAAAACTTAAAATTTTTAGATTTTTAAAATTATAAAAGTAATAAATTCTCTTGGCAAGAAGTGAAAATGAAGTATGAAGACAATATAAAGTGAATAAGTACAGCTCTTACCTAATAGCAAAGCAATGAGAAAATATTCAAACCTCAGTTGATCTCACCCATTATGGCTATAACTCACCAGCCTTCAGGGCCTCTTCCTTCCTGCGCCCTCTGGCTTTTCCCAAGAGCTGACTATGACCATGAAATATTGGATCACATGCTTGCTTTCATTTATACTTTTATAATCTTGTGTTCTTGTGAGAGACTTTTGTTATTGAAGCTGCTGGAATATGGTGTTTTGTTATAGCAGGCAAAAGTTAAGGTAGTGGGATTTCATTACCTGCCCCCATCAAATTTGGATGTGACAACTGGTTAGATGATGAAAAGAAAAGAAAGACTCAGGAGCGAGTCACTGGTTACTGTCTCAGAGCAGAAATTACCCAGCATTTTTCATCAGCTCTAAAGCTACGTGGAGTAATTCTCTTTTGATCAAAGGCACGGTGGTTATCAGTTTTATCTACTTTTGAACTTTATGAAAATGACTTAAATAACGGTCTCAGGCAGTGCAGAAATACTAGTAAAAGAGAGAAATGAGTAAAGACTAGAAGGAAGTAACCAAATTACTGTTTCTCACAGATACTTATTTATAGCAACAACCCAAACTAACCTATTGACAAATTTTAAAATAAAGGAGCTCAGCAAAGTATCTTGCTGACCCTGTGGTGCTGTACCTTGGTTTATAAATAATTTGTTTTATGATATATACTTATAATATCAAGAAATCAATTTGAAATGTCATATTTGTTAACAGAAAATGAATTAATGAATTGTGGCATATTCATGAAATGTCAATATGCATCAATATGGATGAATCAGAGCTACATGAATGAACATGGATAAATCTCAAAAATAATGCAGTAGTATGATCTAATTTATATAAGATTTAAAAACTATTAAAATTTAACTGTAACATTTTTATAGAAATATGTATTTATAGTAATATCACTAAAATATGGATGGGAATGTTAACCATCTATTCAAGTAAGTTATTTTTGAGTAGGGAGGGAAGGAAGTTAGTGAGACTGAGAAACTTTTTAAAGAGTGATATGAAGGCAATAGAGTAAATAATAAGTGACTAAGGGTAATGAATTTGAAATATGTCATGCAGAAATGAAAATTATCATCAGTGTCTATCACCATATATCACTGTTAAATTTTAATATGTTCTAATATGTTCTTTATGCCCAATAAGGGCTTATTTCACAGACACATTAAATAGTAACTTCATGACTATGCTTTATGTAAGATTTGGGTTTATTTAAACTTTTAGAAACCAATATATTTAAATAAGCTCAGTACTCACTTCAGCAGCACATATACTAAGTAAACTTAAGTGTATGATTTTTTTAAAAAATGTTTTTTCAGATTTTTGAGACAGGGTCTCACTTTGTAGTTCAGGCTGGTCCTAAACTCAGCTTCAAACTCAGAGCAATCCTCCTGCCTCCGCTTCCCAAGTGCTGAGATTACACGTGTGAGCCTACACACCTGGCACTGTGGTGTGTGGTACTGATTGCTAGTGGGCGTGAGTTACCACACCAGACATTGTTGTATATGGATACTGGAGATCAACCCAGGACCTTGTGCTTGCAAGGCAGATGCTGGAACCATTGAGCTAAATCCCTGGCCCTGTATATGACATGTTTTTTAAAAACCTATAATCTTATTTACTACATTGATCAACAATTCTCAATAACATTGGTTTAAAAATAAAAATTGGGTGGGGGCTGTCATTTCTGACCTTCGTCCATTTCTTTCCTCATTCAGCCCTTTCATGCTAACTTCATACCTGAGAATGTGAGTGAAGGATACTATGAACACAAGTGAAATCTCAGAGCTAAGAGCAGGACTGAGGAAATGTCTGTGGTCTGAATTTTAAAACATTAATGTATCAAGCCCAAAAGAAAACTATACTATTGCAACTATTTCCATCACTTCCTTTGATGTCTTTTTCTTTCTACACCACGTTGCCATGTCAGGGCACACTGATAACCACTGTGCCTTTGATCAAAAGAGAATTACTCCACGTAGCTCTAGAGCTGATGAAAAATGCTGGGTAATTTCTGCTCTGAGACAGTAACCAGTGACTCGCTCCTGAGTCTTTCTTTTCTTTTCATCATCTAACCTGTTGTCACATCCAAATTTGATGGGGGCAGGTAATGAAATCCCACTACCTTAACCTTTTGCCTGCTATAACAAAACACCATATTCCAGCAGCTTCAATAACAAAATTCTCTCACAATTTTAGAGGCTAGATATCCCAAATCAAGTTTCAGATGATTTTGTTCCTCTTAAGCGCTCCCTTCCTGGCTTGCAGACAGTTACCTTGTCGCTCTGTTATCAGATGGCAGGGAGAAAGAGAGAGTGTTCTAGTGTGTCTCTTCTAAGAACACTAGTCTCACCAGATAAGATCCCTTTCTTAGGATTAACTGCACTTTAGTTACTTCTTTATGCTAAATACAGCCACGATGAGGATGAAAATTTCGAAGGAGGCATTTTGGAGGGGTACATACATAATACCAATTAGGAGAAATATTGTGTTTGAGTCACCTTGAGGCCAATTGTTCAGTAAGTAACAATTTGTAGAGCCAGTTACACCATGGACACATCTCCTGGGCTGGATGTAATTGCTACCCCTGACTTGCTCCCTGCAACTGTCATTAGAAATGTGCATCAAAGATGCAAAACACAGAAAAAATGGAGAGATTAATAGATACATATAAATTACCAAATCTGTATCAAGAAGATATAAAAATTGTAACCCAGTATCTGTCAATGAAATTAAACATGTAAATGAAAACCTCCCAACAGTGATGAGCCCAGATTCTGAGAAATTCAGTACTGAATTCTACAAGACATTTAGAGATCTAATGCCACTATTCCTCAATCTCTTGAATGAAATTGAAAGGGAAGTAAAATTCCCAAATTCATTCCTGGAAACAAGTTTTATTCTGATACTAAAACCAAAGAAGGACATAACCAAAAAAAAAAAAAAAAAAAAAAAAAAAAAAAAAAAAAAAAAAAAAAAAAAAAAAAAAAAAAAAAAAAAAAAAAAAAAAAAAAAAAAAAAAAAAAAAAAAAAAAAAAAAAAAAAAAAAAAAAAGAGCTCCAGGCCAATTTCTCTATGAATATAGATGCAAAAATCCATAATAAGATACTGACAAACAGAATGCCACAAATTATCAACAAGAGCCAGGGATATAGCTTAGTGGTGCCACAAATTATCAACAAGAGCCAGGGATATAGCTTAGTGCTGCCTTGCAAGCAATGAAGTCATGAGTTAAATTCTTGATATTGGAGAAAGCAAAATTATCAATAAGATTATATACTATGACCAAGTAGGAGTCACCCTGGGATGCAAGGATGGTTCAACATATGCAAACCAATAGATATAATACATTCATTAACAGAGCCAAGGAGAAAAATACTCAAAAATCAATAGCCTTTGTATACATGAACAACAGACTCACTGAGAGAGAAATTGGGAAATAAATTCCTTTTACAGTAACATCTAAAAAATCAACCTAACAAAAGAAGTAAAAGACATCTACTCTGAAAACTACAGAACTCTGAAACAGGAGGTTGAAAGGACATCAAAAAATGGTAAAACAGCCCTTGTTCCCGGGTAGGAAGAACCAATATTGTCAAAATGGCCATACTCTCAAAACTACTATACAGACTCAATGCAATCTTGACTGAAATTCCAGCATCATATTTCACAGAATTAGAGAAAGTGATTGAAAAATTCATCTGGAGCCAGAGGAAACTTAGGACAGCAAAAGCAATTCTAGGCAACAAAGACATGTCAAGGGGTATCACAGTCTACAACTTGAAACTATACTATAAAACCACTGTGATTAAAAAAAAAAAAAAAAAAAGCATGGTCCTGGCAAAGAAACAGACTTAAGGATTGATGGAACAGACTAGAAGACACAGAAACAACTCCAGACATACTAAGCCATCTTATCTTTGACAAAGGAGCTAAACACCATCATTGGAGGAAAGACAGCCTCTTTAACAAATACTGCTGGAAAACCTGGGTTTTAACCTATTGAAGATTAAAACTACACCTACGTATTTTACTTGCACTAAACTGAAATGGAAGTGGATTAAAGATCTAAATATTAAAATGGAAACACTAAATCTGCTGGAAGATAGGTTAGGTGGAAATCTTGGAGACACTGGCATAAGGAGAGACTTTGTGAACAAAACTTCAATATCATAGGATCTAGGAGAAAGAATCAACATCTTATTTAAAAGCTTATTTCAAAGCTTCTGTACAGCCAAAGAGAAAACACCAACAGACAAAATAGCAACCTACAACATAGGAAAAATTTTTACCAGCTGTTCCTCAGACAAAGAACTACTACATAGAAAGTATGAAAAACTTAGAAAAATCAGATCCTCCAAATTTAAAAACTCAATTCAAAACTGGGCATCTGAAATGAACAGATGTTTTCAGATAAAGAAGTGAAAGCATCAGAGAAACATGAAAAAATGTTCAACATCACTGGTCATTCCAGAAATGCAGATGAAAACAACACAGATTTTTATTTCACTCCAAAAAAAATGGCTGCTATCAGAAAATAAACCGAGGACAAATGCTGGAGGGGCTGTGGGGAGAAATGAGCCCTTCTCCACTGTTAAGAGTGAGAATGCAAGCTGGTGCAAATACTGTGGAGATCAGTGTGGAGATTCTTCAAAAAATTCAGGTTGGAGGTCCCATTTGACACTGGGATTTCCCTTCTGAGTATATTTATCAAAAATTTAAAAACGCTAGTTTCTAAGGATCATGTCTGCGAGTCAGGATTCTCGATCCAGAGACAATGGCCCAGATGGGATGGAACCTGAAGGCGTCATCGAGAGTAATTGGAATGAGATTGTTGACAGCTTCGACGACATGAACCTCTCCGAGTCCCTCCTCCGTGGCATCTACGCCTATGGTTTTGAGAAACCCTCTGCCATCCAGCAGCGTGCCATTCTTCCTTGTATCAAGGGTTATGATGTGATTGCTCAAGCCCAGTCTGGGACTGGGAAAACAGCTACATTTGCCATATCAATTCTGCAGCAGATCGAGTTAGATCTAAAGGCTACCCAGGCTTTGGTTCTGGCCCCTACTCGAGAATTGGCTCAGCAGATACAAAAGGTGGTCATGGCATTAGGAGATTACATGGGTGCCTGGTGTCATGCCTGTATTGGGGGCACCAATGTGCATGCTGAGGTACAGAAGCTGCAGATGGAAGCTCCCCATATCATCGTAGGAACTCCTGGCAGAGTATTTGATATGCTTAACCGGAGATACCTGTCTCCCAAATATATCAAGATGTTTGTGTTAGATGAAGCTGATGAAATGTTGAGCCGTGGATTCAAAGACCAGATTTATGACATATTCCAAAAGCTCAACAGCAACACCCAGGTGGTTTTGTTGTCAGCTACAATGCCTTCTGATGTGCTAGAGGTGACCAAGAAGTTCATAAGGGACCCCATTCGGATTCTTGTCAAGAAGGAAGAGTTGACCCTGGAGGGTATCCATCAGTTCTACATCAACGTGGAACGAGAGGAATGGAAGCTGGACACATTGTGTGACTTGTATGAAACCCTGACCATCACCCAGGCAGTCATCTTCATTAACACCCGAAGGAAGGTTGATTGGCTCACTGAGAAGATGCATGCTCGAGACTTCACTGTCTCTGCTATGCATGGAGATATGGACCAAAAGGAACGAGATGTGATTATGAGGGAGTTCCGGTCTGGCTCTAGCAGAGTATTGATTACCACTGACTTGCTGGCCAGAGGCATTGATGTGCAACAGGTTTCTTTAGTCATCAACTATGATCTTCCCACAAACAGGGAAAAGTACATTCACAGAATTGGTCGCGGTGGGCGTTTTGGCCGTAAAGGTGTGGCTATCAATATGGTGACAGAAGAAGACAAAAGGACTCCTCGGGACATTGAGACTTTCTATAACACCTCCATCGAAGAGATGCCCCTTAATGTTGCTGACCTCATCTGAGAGGGGCTGTCCTGCTGCTTAGCCCCAATCAGTTCAATCTTTGGGAGCTGAGGAGCAGCTGGAGGGGGGAGGGAAGGGAGCCAAGGGATGGACATCTTGTCAATTTTTTTCCCTTTTTTTTTCTTTGAATAAATGTCACTTTTTGAGGCAAAAGAAGGAACTGTGAACATTTTAGACACCTTTTTCTTTGGTGTATGCTCTTGCCCCAGGCGCCGTCTCAGAAAAAAAAAACAAAACAAAAACAAAACACTAATTCATTTCCCTAACCTAGTCCCAGAGGCTATCCCTCCCCTAGCCAAATTCCTCTGGAAAACTCTAGGGGGTGTTAAAATGTTAACTTGATCTCACTTGCTGGAGCAAATCTCCAGGGAGAACCTCTGAATGACCTTGCCCAGAGGGGCTGGGCTGTCCCCAGGTGGGGGGAGCAGGGGAGAGAAAATGGTAGCCATTTTTACATTGTTTTGTATAGTATTTATTGATTCAGGAAACAAACAACAAAATTCTGAATAAAATTACTTGGAAACTGCCAAAAAAAATTAAAAACATCAGATTACAGCGACATATGTGCACCCATGTTTATAGCAGCACGGTTTGTAATAGCTAAATCTTGGAAACAGCCCAAATGCCCATTAACTGGAGACTGGATAAAGAAGATATGACGTTTTTGTTTTTGCTTTTAAATAAAATGTTGTATAACTCAACCACATAGAAGGATACATTAGAGACATTTATAGTTAAATGGATGCACATTGAGACCATACTCATGTGAAATAAGTAGGACACAGATGTGTAAATACTATATTATTTCTCTAGTGTGAAAAACTGGAGGCCTAAATGAGATCCAGAATGTATGATAGGTACTGTGAAATAGGAAGGAAATGCTCAAAGGGAAGGGAAACTCAGGGGAGAAGGGAAAGAAAAAAAAATTAACTGTAAAAAGAAAATAAACAGAAATAAAGCTTATGTATATAGGGGTATGAAGGATTGAAAGGAAGACAGGAAAATGGGAAAAAAAAATCAAGATACATTATGTACAGGTTCAAATGGTCAGTGAGGAATATGATCATAATATAGTCTTAAAATATACCAGTAACTCAAAGCATTAAAAAAAGAAGATAGCTACATTTTGGAAATAGTCCAAATGCCCATCCACCAAAGAATAAAGTGTTTTTTTTTTTTACAATGGAGCACCACTGTGCCATAAACAAGGAAAAACTTGAGATTTTTCTAGGTAAACATGTGCACCTTGAAACCATACTCTAAAGTGCAATGAATTGCACCCACATCTTTAAATATCACATTGTTTTTGTGATGTGAGAAACTGAAAATGTAAATAAGGATCAAAATATGTAACAGATGTTGAGAAGTGGGAAGAAAATGTTGAATGGAAAGTTAGTGTAGGGAAGGAACATTGGGAAAAGAAAAAAAACGAATGAAAAAAGAACAGAAAGAAAAAATGAAAGGAAAGCTTTGTAAACAAGAAGGGGAAGGGAAGTGACTGGGGAAAAAGAAGAATCGAAATATATTATGTACAAGTAAAAATTGCCAGTGATGAGTGTGATCATTGTGTATATCTAAAATGTACCAACCAAATTTAAAAACAGAAATTTATGTTAAGAGCATTGACATCAACACTGGACTTTCAAAAGGAAGTTTGAAAAATAGTAATTTAGGAAAACCTCACAGCTCAAATTTGATATCTAGCACTCCAATTTTTGGATGAAGAGTGATGCTGAAGAGTAGAGGCAGACAGATGTTTAGGTCTTTTATTTCTCCCCAGGGTACTGATAAACCAAGGTGCTTGGAACATAATAGATACTTAATAAAAGTGTAACATACTTCATGAACATCTGTCAGTGGTCTGCCACCAAGCTGCAACTTGGTTTTGTAAATGACTTGTTAATGAGTTTTATTTCTGAATATATCCCTGCCTATTTTACTCAGCTGGCCAATTTCTTTAATCTTTATATATAGGTGAGGAAAATAATTGCTGTTTAATATTTGAAAGGCAAATACATGTTTTAGGTAATGAAGGACAGACAGTTCTTCACTGACAGTTTTATTATCTTGCATCCCCATGGTATTCCTTGACTTACCATTTTGATTCTAACCACTGCCTGCTCATTGTGGATCAGAAGACCTGGAAGAACCTGAAAAGAATAAATAAAATAATGTCTTCAGTGCCCAAGTACTTTGGAGGCAATAAAAACATTTTGTAAATGAAAGGTCTAGCTTTATTGTGTTAGCCATATCTTATTAGTGATAATGAGGAACAAGAGAATAATTGCCACCTTTTGTTTTTGTTTTGTAGGACTGGGAGATAGTGATGAGAGAAAAAGAGGGAGGCCTTGGGTGTGGGTGTGGGTGTGGTTTTGGAGAGTGGTCCCTGGCAGCTAGCTGTGTGTGAGGAGGAGCTGGCCAGGTAGGATTCTGATTTAGCTGTTCTAACTGAACAGCTTTACACCCCAAAGCAAACTCTTTACTCCCTACTTTGACATTTGGCTATGGTTGCATTGAAATAAATTCCAAAAGTGAGTTCTTAGAGACACTATACTTTATAAATTCATCAAATTGGACATATGAAGTGGACAATAAACTCTGTGAAGTTAGATCTGTCCAGATTCAAGTCTTGGCCATGTCACCTACTGGAGTGTGACTCAGGTCACATTCCGCACTTCCCTCATTCCCCATTTTTCATCTACAGAGTGAGGGTCATGCCTGCCTGTGGTGACAAGTGATTATTGCGAAGACCACAGGAAGGCTCCTGCCCCTGAGGCTACATGTAGGAGATGCCCATCACCCATTCACTCCTCTCTTCCTTGGTGAAGAATGTAGACATGCCCATGGTTGTGAGTTCAGCAGTGACCTAGGGCATCTAAGACTTCTCATACCTGTCCACTGCCCAGTTCTGAGCTAACAGCTCCGCGTTCAGATGTGTGCACATCTGTGTTTCTGTGATAGAATACTACACAAGGACCCTTCTATGCTTTTACTTCCATCTTTTTCTTTTCTTTTTCATTTTTATTAGAATGGTAATTGATGGTGCGATTTTTTTTTTTAACCATGTGTTCCAGACTTCTCTCTGCTCTGTCTGTTTGTGATTTGGAAGTACCAGCCAGCCGCATGTGCCTTAGGGCATAAGAGGTAAGGGTGATGCCCCGGCCCAGCCCCGGCTACAGGGCCAAGAAGGAGCCAGTCCTGTACCCTTTGACAGAGAAACAACTGTCTGGGTCTCACTGAACTTTGTAGTTAGCATTTCTACAATGTAGGAGGCCTATTTTTATAAGTATGTTTCTTAAAATATATTCCATGATTACTATTTACGTGGCTGTGTTTATACTATTCTGCTTGTCATAATTTGGTATAAGACTTCTGGTTTCTTTTTAGCAGAGAAGATAAGAAGATGAAAATACAGTATGGTGAAATAAAATGATTATATAAGTGTGTGCGTGCGTGTGCATTTGTGTCTGAGACAGACAGACAGAAGAGAGAGACAGAAAGAAAGATAGAGTTTAATAGAAAAACCAATGTAATAAAATTTATAAGGTTTAGTGAGTGAAGTCTCATAAACATTAGTTTTTAGAAAAGTTGTTATGCTTTAAAAATAACCTTATTTTGAAGTTGTTGTGCAGTGGCAAATAGAACAGAATAATGAAAATTTGTGATAGAGATCATATCATTTAGAAGTTGAAGAGCATTTGTCTCTTTGGAGAGAAATCACCATTTGTCTTTTACATTTGGTTTTCATTTGTTTATAATTGACCTTCAGTGGGGGCAAGCTAGGTACAATGGTTAAGAGCATTGATTGTGGCATGTGATCGACTTAGAATCTATCTTGTGCTCTGCCACCTATTAATCAAGTAACCTTGTATGTGCGATTTAATTTTCAGAGTCTCACATTTCTAATTTGTAAAATGTCATCTGTGTAATGACAGAAGATTCCTCACAAGATTGTTTTATTAACTAAGATGGGTTGCACCTGGCCCATAATAAATGTGGAGCGAATAGTTATCATTTCTCCAGGTTTACACAGAGCAATGTATTATAATAAATTATGTCTGTGTATTATTATCTAGCAGCATGGCTGGCATGGAAAAGGGAAAATAGGACCTACTCATGCACAGAGGAATTGATATGTTCTGGGAATTGTCCTATTTCTTCTTGTTTCTCTTTGAATCCTGCTGAGTTGTGTCCTTGGAAAAGAAAAAGCAGCCTCCACTTAAAACCTAGACACTGCAACTGTTAACACATAAAATACTTTCCCCATATTTTGCATTCTTTTAGATTAAAGATGAGCTATTACTATACAATTTATCTGCTTTTCTCCTCTCAGTTCATTCACTTGGTTATTTAAAAACATTCTAACTGAGCAGCTGGTGTAGGGCACACACTATGATACTGGCTACAAGGCAGGGAAAAAGGGAAGAGAAATATCAAGATCAGTGTGACAAAACCTGTGTCTTGGGAAAGACAGTGGAACTATGGGGCATGTGGTCACAAGAAAGAAGAAGGGCGCCAGTGTATTATGAGTTCCAAGACGGAGATCACAGAGGGGTGACTGTGGCCCCTAATGGAGGGAGAAAGAGGCTTCACAGAGACCCTGTTTACTGTAAAAGACAAACGGAACCAGATGCTTGTCAAAACAGCCAGGAGACTCTCATCTCAGATCCCTCCAATAGGATAGAGTGAGTGAACTCTGCACTGAAACAAAGTGGAGAGTTTTTGTAAAACAGAAAGTCTGGGAGGATGTTGAGGAAGAAGCTGGCCAATAGTATTAGGCCATCTGTGTTGGCTTATGTTACTTATGATCAGCACTGGACTCTTACCTTCCCATGGAGTCTGGGCATTGGAGAGTTATCTGGTGTTTTTTCCCTTTCTTCTTCTTACTTTTTTTCTTTTGTTCTTTTCCTGCTTTCCCCACCTTTTTGTGGTGTCGTCCATAAAAATTATGTGACTTTAAGGTGCCCAACTTGATGTTCTAGCACATGCGGTGAAATGGTCACCATGATACAGGCCGCACTGGTCTCTCTATTGATGGCTGCACTTCCCAGCCACGTCCCTGGGTCCTCAGAGAACACAGATTAGGGACCTGTATTTGGCAAGAAGCCCAGAGAAGATTCACATCTCAGGATCACAGACAGGATTTATGATAGCACATTTTCCAAAGTAAAGGCTTTAAGGAACAGGTAGTCAGGGATTAGATTCAATGTGAAGGTCATATCAGCCATAGTGAAGAAGGTAGAGAAAGTCTGGCCCCAAGAAAGGCTGTTCTGGTGAACAGTCGAGCCTCAGGTTCCGACAGGAACAGGCCCTCCCGCCCAGATCCCTCTTCCTTTCTGGCCAGGGCTCAGTTGCTTGCTCTCTCTGAGCTTCTCCTTTTGGCAAAGACACAGGATATATCACTGGAAGGATTAAGTGGAGTCCTGCACATAAATGCTTGGATGAATGTCTGTCACACAGTAGGTGACAATGTGAGGTTGTGTTTTGCATGATGGTATGGAGGTCCAATGGACAGCTTGGTCTGCGCAGAGACAGGAGGAATGGAATCTAATCTCTTTCCTGGACTGGGCTAATTATGTCCTTTTAAAAAATTCAAGGTCAGGATCCAATATCTGACTCTGCCAGTAGATTGTGACATAGTGACTTTCAGGTATTCTGAAAGTTTTGGCATCTGGAAAAGCTGAATTATACATACAAACTAGTAACTTATTTTTTCTATTATTTTGAATACTAAATGAGTTTTTAAGCATTACATCTGTGATGTGAAAGATGAATGCATTTAATACTTAAAAATTCAAGCTGGTTACCCTGGCCCTCCTCTGAGATGCCAATATGGAAGGATGCTTCCCATAGCCTGGCTTTTCCACTGTGTGGCAGGGCTCTGCTCACTTCTACCAAAGGGTAGTTCCTTCAACTCTCCTCTTGTTGCACAGTCTTCAGTCTCAGAGAGGGAAATCAGGTTCTCTTGAAACCAACCTAAGATCAAATTCTTTTTTTTTTTTTTCACCCAAAGAGAAGTTTAAGCTGGAACAGCCATTTTCTTCAGTATGTAATCAGGCTTCCCATGGCCCACCAAGGCTTGACAATGCAAGGCTTTCACTTTCAAGTGTGGTTTATACAGTATATAATAAATGCAAGGGCTGTTTGCATATATGAAGGAATTCAATATCGGGATATTTAGTTGAAGAAATCAGTTAAGTGAATACTACAAAGGCCATATGCCATTCACACCCTGAGTGCTTTAAGTATGAAGTTTCAATTGTCAGTCTTTTGATGCAAGAGCAAGTCTATTCTGAGAATATAGATTTAAGTTCTGTCTTTTCTTTCAATAAGTTGAACTCATATCCTATCTGCTATATTTTTTAGTTTTGCTTTCTCTAAGGTGTTATGAAAACATTAATATACTTAGCAAAGGACTCTGAGTACAAAATCCCCCCAAAATAGTATATACATTTTTATTGGCCTCAAAGAGTTGGATTAATGTGACTTCTGGTTAGAACAGACTTGTCATGGGTCTGGGCAAGGCTCCTGTCCTTGTTATACTGTATCACAGGACTGTCTTCTGTCATGTGTTGCTATACTATGTTGTATTATGTGGTTTTTACCCTTCCCTTCCTTTCCTTTTCCTTGGAAATACAGTTAGGAGTGGGACTGTAGGACCTCAGAGCACATTTGCATGTCATTTCACTCCTCATAGCATCTTGCATTCCAGAGCTACAGTATATTTTCCACCAGCTGACATCAGAGGCGGTGCCCTCCTACTTTTTCATTAATATATACATTGTTGGTCTTACTAAAATTGAACTCCGGTGTTTGTAAAATGCTATATTAGTGATTTCATACTCTGATCACTTGTATGAGATTGAGTAACTCTTAGAATGCTTATTTAATTTCACCATTTTAACTATTTTTAATGTATTGTGTTCCTATCCTTTTCCATGTTTTTTAAAGGTTATTATTGCTTGTTAAATTGCAGGTATATATATATATATATATATATATATATATATATATATATATATGGTTAGATAGCCTTTGGGATACACTTCATGTAAGGTCTTTAATTTTCACATAGTGTGAAACAGTAATATAGCTTTATTTTTCCTTACAGAGCATGCCAATTTTCCTTTAAAAATGTCTTTATCTATTTTTCCTCAAAAATAACAAGAATACTTGTAGGCTCTCTGCTGTCTGGAATGTTTGTGTCTCACTTGGTACTGTCTTTGATACACAAACTAGTATGTTTCACTATGTGGTAGGAACAATTCTCTGTTTGTTCTTGGTTTATTTAGCTATTCAGGAACCTCTGTTATTCTTTATGTATTTGTCATGGCTTGTGTCTTGGTGTTCACCCATAGTGTCATGCAGCCATGGGTGGGAATTTTCCTGGAATTCATCCAGAGTGCAGTATGAGGCCCAAGGACACTAAGATTAGGAGTGTGACTGCTACTTGCCTTAAGTAGTCTGAATAAGATAAAAGAGTAGAAAGATGCTGTTAAGGTCCCTTCTTGTTTCTGCTATGTTCTTCCACCCTGTACTATTGTCTCTCTACCACCCTGTCCTGGAGCCAGCTGATTATGGACTAGAACCTCTACAAACTGTGAGCTAAATGAACCCTTTTCCCTTTTAATTTTGAGTGTCAAGTATTTTGTCTCAGCTATGAGAGAAAAGTAACTTAAGACACTATCTTAATATAAGTTTCAAGAATCCTTGAAAAATCTTCTGAAATTTTGACAGAGATTATATTGAGTTAATGGTTTATTTGGGGACTAATTAATACCCCACCTGTCTATAATAAAAATAGGAAAATAGCAGAAGTAAGAAAAATAAGAGAAGTAGAAGCAATTGTGAGACCCAACTTGACATAAAAACAGCCATTTTGCTCTCCTTGGGAACTTTCCACCCTGTCATGATCCAAAGAAAAGACCATGGGTCTTTTACCTCTAGGGGCTTTTCCCTGGTGAGCTCCTGGTAGCAGAACCAAGACTTGTGTGCCTCCATCTGTGGACACTGGACATGGGGCCCCAGAATGCCTGGGAGTGGCCTCCCCAAAATCAAGTGTAGCACAGACGACCCTAGTGGCAGCAAGGCCCCAATGCTGTCATCTCAGAAACATCTCACTGGGGCCTCCAGTGTTGGAATCAAGTCCCATTGTGACAATATCTCAGGATATGACATGATCTTAAAGTCCAACTTAGAGCTTTATTACTCAGCTGAGGATCTTCTTCTGCATAAATTCCTTAACCCATAAGCAAGTTTAAACTAACATTCAAACATATATGTTAACTTGCTCTTTTGCTGTGCACTAATTTTGTCATTTTATATTTTACAACAAAATGCTCATTTTTCATTGATTAAGCTTATTAGCATAAAACTGTGCATGTTATTTCTGTGCCTCATTGTATATGAATGTACCTTCTCTCTCCAGTTTATCTATCATCTATACGTCCACCCATCCATCCATTTATCTCTCCCTCTTTCAATCTCTCCATCTCAGTGCAATATTAGGCATTGAACTCAGGACTGTTTTTATTTTTTCTGTTGAGACAGGTCTTGTTAACTTGCTAAGTGGCTCAAGCTGGTCTTAAAATTTTGATTTTCTTGCTTTGGGCCCCAGAGTGTGGGGATTATAGACATGAGCCACAGTGTCTGGCATCTTTCTTGTTTATTTTTCATCTTTTTCTACTTTTCAAAATATTTAAACTGGTCACTAGTTTTGTGGGGTTTTTTTATTATTTTTAACTAAACAGGTCTTGATTCTCATGATCCTTTTGTTCTGGCTTGGATCTGAGGTGTGTTCTTAAAGCTCACGTATTGAAGATGTGGTCCTCAGTGCAGCAGTGCTTAGAGGTGAGGCCTTTGGGGGTGATTGGATCATGAGGCCTCTAAGATTAATGTGTCAATGGATTAATAGTTTGATGACATTATGGGGAAGCGGTGGAAACTTTAGAAAGCGGTGCTAACTGGAAGCACTGATTATCCCTAAAATATTCTCCTTAGGTGAAACGTGCTCATCCCATTGTTCTTTTTGCTCTCCTAAGCACTTCTTGAAGTCCTCTTTCAGGAGCCATGAAGAGAAGTGAGGGATAATATTGTAAGAGGGTTTAACACAAAATATCTTTCAATATAACAATTTCTAAGATTTAAATATTCAAAAACATTTTATAATGTAAGTGCTAACATCATCCCTTGTATTTTAGTTAAATGTTTGCTTTAAAACTTTCTTTTTTTTTATTGTTAAAGATCTACATACAACACTCATTGGATCATGATTTTGGTACCATTGCCAATAATTCTTTGTTTAACACAAGGTCAAAAGATTTTCTTCAATGTTTTCTTCTCAAATTTTTAGATCTTAAGCTCATAGAATTATGGGAAATTTTGAGTTAATTGTCAGGTATATCTAGTTATCCTGGACCTAGTTTTTTGAAAGAACTATTCACTCTCTACATTAATTATCTTGGCACCTTTGTTAAAATTAAACTGACTGTTACATAAGAGTTTATTTCTAGATGTTAAATTGTATTCTACTGATTTATATGCCTATCCTATGCCAGTGCCACCGTGTTGATTAATGTAGCTTTATAGTGAGTTCCACAATTGGAAAATGTAAGTTTTCCAACATTATTCTGTGTCAAAATTGTTTTGGCTCTCCCAGATCCACTGTATTTCCATATAAATTTTGGGATTAGTTTGCAAGTTTGCATATTTCTACACAAAAAAAGCCCACTGGGATTTAAACAAAGACTGAGGTAATTTATAGACAGCGTGGGAGCCACTGCCATCTTGACAATATTAAATCTTTTAGTACAGGAACACAGGTGTCTCTGCTCTTATTTATCTCTATTTTTATTTTTCTCAGATATGTTTTATAGTTTTTAGTGTGCAAATATTGCAATTACTGTTAAACTTAAAGTGTATTTTTGATTCCTTCTTGAATGAAAAATCTAAATTTTGTTCTATTTTTTGATAATATATATGTATATGATTGAATTTTGAATTTTTGAATATTGATTTTGCACTCCATACATTAATTTATTTGTTCTAGTAGTATATATATGTGTGTGTGAGAGTGTGTATGAGAGATTTCTTTTTGCACTTTCTGCTTTCACTGCTGTTTTTTTTCTCACATTTTCCCTCATCTTTTTCTTCTCTTCCTTTTTTTTTTTGCTTTTCTTTTTGATTCCATTCCAAAATTTAGGGATCAGAGTACTCAGTCTTTCACCAATACACATGGGGCTAGCTGTTTTTCCATACTCATCCTTTGCCAGATAGGAGATTTCTCTTTATATTGTATTGCAAAAATTTTTTTTGAAATCATAAATGCGCTTTGGATTTTGACAAATGTGTTTTCTTCATCTGTTAAGATGATAATTTTGGTCTCTATTCTTTTAATGTGGTTTATTATAGAAATTAATTTTCAGATATTAAACCAACCTTGAATTTTGGGATAATATAATTTCATTCTGTTGTATAGGGCTTTTAATATGTTGCTGAATTTTGTTTGTTAATATATTTATTGTTAAGTACTCTATGTCTGTGTTCACACTGATGTTCCAATTTCGTGTCTTGGGATATCTTTACCTCACTTTGTAATGCTAGCAAGTATTAATAGTATGGAAGTAGAATACTAGTGTCATCAAATGAAGTAAGAAGTTTTTCTTCTATTTTCTGAGTTTGTGAAAGATTGGCATTATTTCTTCTTTTAATATTTAATAAAACCAGTAAATCTATCTGGGATTGATTTTTCTTTGTGGTAATATTTATTTCTAGTTTAAATTCTTTTTGCATAATAGGTCTATTCAAACTTTCTGCTTTTTGTTAGTTTTGGTAGTTTGTGTTTCTAGAATTTGTCCATTTTATTGACATCTCATTTACTGGCATATCATATTTCATAACCCTTTAAATTCTCGGTTCAGTAACGGCATACCCTCTCCTGATTTTGCTAATTTGTGTCTCCCTCTGTTGTCCCTGGTTTAGCTCAAGGTCTGCTAGTTAAAATTTTGTTTCAGACAACACTCTTGTCTTTACTGATATCCTCCTGATGATACTTTGATTCTCCCTTTCATTTACATCTGTTCTCACTTGCCAGTTCTCCTTTGGGTTAGGTTTGCTCTTCTCTTAGTTTCTTAAAGTAGAAGTGTCAGTTACTTATACACGACTTTTGAAAAATTTCTAATATAGAGACTAAGGCTCTTGATTTTCTGCTAGTTATTTTTTAGCCCTAGCCTATAAATTTGATGTGTAAAAACTTTTATTCATTTCAAAATGTCTTCTAATTTCCCTTATGATTTCTTTTTTCTTTTTTTTTTTTTTGGTCCATGGGTTATTTGAAAGTATATTGTTTAATCTTCAATACCTGTGGAAATTTTCCAGATTTTTTTTCCATTGTTGAAGACTAATTGGTATCTAGTGTTAATACTAGTTGTTCTTGATGCCTTTGCATTTTATCCCAGCATGTCTAGATATGAACTTGTCTCTACTGTCACTTCAAGAACCTTTGAACTTGATGTCTTCTAACTTTAACTCAGAACACTCTTAGCAATTATTTTTCTAATATTTTCTCTTGATTAATTATTTTCCACTGATGTTTCTTCTCTCTCTCTCTTTTTTTTTTTTTTTTTTTTTTTGGTATTAGGCATCAAACTCAGGACCTTGTGCTTGCAAGACAACTTCCACTAATATTTCTATTGGTATATGGACACCTTTACTTTTATATAATGTATATTTTATATCTTCTACTCAATCTTAGTAACTCTTAGTAAGTTCCTTTACCTAACTGTGCAACCCTAAGATTTTTCTTTGCTTGTATCCATTTTATTCCTTTCATTTACTGAGTTTACTTAACACTAAATTTTTTACTGGTTCTTTTTCTGTTCTTGACTTACATTATCTCTTATGTCTTTGTTAAAATGATTTAAAATGTTTGATCTGGCTGTGTTATCATTTTTGGGTCCTTACACCCTGGTCATTTTGTTGTACAAAGAGACTTTTCTCCCTGGAACACAATAGTTTGGTGTTCGGTGTGAGCAGAGACGGGGCTGAACTGCTGTCCCTGTGCTGGCCTAGGTGGCATGTCCCATTGGATCACTCACTTTACCCTGTTTATATCTGTGATTTGAGTGGGGTCTTAAATTTCTAAGGCTGTGGTAAGAAAATCTCTGACTGTGGAATTGTGTAGTACAGCAGAACTTTGTTCTTTTCACAGGCCAAGGGCTAGAATTTAAAATCAAGATGTCAGCAGGGCCAGAATGCTGCTGAGAGTTCCAGGGGATTCTTCCACTCTCCTCAGCTTCTGGGACCTCCTAACAGCCTTGGCCTTCTTTGGTTTGTGTCTGCATCATTCCTCTGCATCAAACCTCTGTTTCTGTTTGCATATGATAATTTCCCTATGTATCTATATCCAAGTTTCTCTCTTTGTGTAAGAATATCAATCACTCGTTCAGAGCCTGTATGAAAAGGCAAGGGGAGTCTTGTGGTATTAATTTCCTTGGGCTGCTGTGGTAAATTATCCCAAACTGGGTACATTGAAACAACAGAGATTAATCTTTCACACTTCCAATGGCCAGAAGCCCAAAGTCAAAGTGTTGGCAGGGTGAGTTCCTCCTGGGGCGATGAGGGAGAATCTGTTCCAGGCATCGTGCCCAGCTCAGGTGATTGCTGTCAATCTTTGGCATCCCAAGCAATGTACAGTCTCTCCCATCTCCACCTTCGTCTCCTGCTGGGGATCTTTGTATGTGTCTGTGGTCTAATTTCTCCTTTTAATAAGGATGTAGCCATAATGAATCAGGGCCCACCCTATTCCAGCACACTCTCATCTGAACTTGATAACTTATATAAAGACCCTCTTTCCAAATAAGATAATAATTAATAAGATTACTAACTGAACATATATTTTGGGTGAGGATCTCAAATCACCCCAGAAGAAGTGGTGTTGGTATTTTGCTGATGGTGAGAGGGACCATTTACTGGCCTGTCCAGGGAGACAGACAAAGAGCAAGACAAGAAACTTGAAACATCTTCCTGCCCATCTGTGTCTTGGATTTCATTTTCTCTCCACATCAGACAGGACTTCTCAGGAGTTTAAATAAAATGATTTAAATTAATTAAATTAAATTTAAAAAATTGTTTAAATAGTTTATTTCCAGAAGCCTAGTTTCACCAGTGAAATAACAGAACATCTCCAGTTTATAAAGGAATCTCAGAAGAATGTATGTCCTTAAATAAAAAAAAAAAAAAAAGAAAGAGAGGTAGGAAATTGAGTATTATTGCTGAAGCTGGAAAATGTAAGAGTGCCAACCCACCAGAAGTATAAGCTTTTTAGAGAGTGAAAGTAACTGTCACTGAATACATCATCAACTCCTAACTCTGGGAATCCTGCAAAGATTTCTATGCTGGAAATAACCTTTGCAAGGGTGGTTTTATAACACAGAAGATACCTACATTTCTTCAATTCCAGGGTCAGAAGCAGCATTTTCAACTTTTATTTTGCTGAGATTTCTTTTAGCCGTAATTTCAGCTTTCTTAGCAGAGACTAGAATCCAATAGCTAAAGCCACTGAATGGGATTGCGGGGTGGAGAAAGTATAATCTTGCAAGATGGAAGGTAACGAAGCAGGGTGGGGTGGATAGTTGTGGTAGGGAACATGTAGTCTTTTCATCTGAATTCGTGCCATATTATTTCCTAGGTCCTACACCTTGCTCTTTACCTCTGTGGGCTCCAATATCTGACCTGGGAAGGGACCAGCACTTCGTGCTAATTTACCATCTTTCCAGGACTATAAAATCATCTCCTTAGAAATTTTAGATACATTTCACTCAACATTTTATTATGAAAAGGTTTAAACTTATAGAAATGTTGCAAAAGTTTTACACTGAATTCTCATCTATGCAGCACTGAAATTCTTTAATTATTGGATAGATGTCTTTGGATTTTATTGTTTTCCCTAATCTTTTAGAACTGTATTGTTACACTTAGCTTGACAGCATTTTTAGTAGCTCATCTTTTCTTTTCATTATTGGAGACTGAACCCAGTTATATTTGCACTGAGACACACTCTTAGCTCTTTCTATTTTTCATTTTGAGACAGGTCTTACTAAGTCTTTATATGGCACAGATATGGCTCCAATTTAGTTTTCCTGCTTCAGCCTTTTAGAGTGGTAGGATTACATATGTGTGAACTATGTGCAGGTAACATTTCATTTTTGAGGAATTTTTCTAAACATTCACATTTATAGAAACATTAACTGCTGCCTTTTTCATACTCATATTCTTATCATCCGTTAGTTTTGAAAAGCAGGATTCTGTTTGTGTACCCCTTTAACACTTTCAGCACTTTCAACAAGTGCTCCCTTGCTGCTGCCCTTAGGAGGACAAGCACACTGGATCTGAGTCTGAGCTTCTGCAGATAAGAGCAAGCACCAACAGTCCACAAAGTTGAGTACTGAAGGTTGGTTAAGAGAATTTTTAGCACAATCCCATGTGGAGTTAAGATGACCTGTGCTAAGTCCTGTTTGATTTCTGGTCTCCCCTTTCAGAGGAGGATGTATAAAAATAATCCACCTGTGTGATTTTCCTGCTGAGGTATGCTGAAATTCAGGTAATCAGGTATACATGCTTGTATAATGCACCCACCCACCGACCCACACATACACACATACATGTTCTGGCAGTCACAGTGGAACCTGCAGTTAGAAAGAAATAACTAGCAAACAAAATTAGCCCCATGGGACATTTTTTTTGGCAAGGTCTAAGGTACATTCATATTCTGGTAGCAAATGATTTTTTGTGAACATCTGGGCCTTAAGATCCTGCTTTGCATGACCTGCTTATACCTGCCTGCTGACAATGTGACCAAGAAAAGCACTAACCTGCTATGTTTCCATGCTGAATCTGCTCATGAACAATGATACTACATGCTTTCTGACTTGGATGTTTTTTAGGTCTGGACTCTACTGCAGCAACAGTAATGAGCTTACTGTTTTTTTTTAAATTGTGAAATTAAATTATATGAATGTGAATTATATACATATTATGATCACACTCAACATTGACAATTTGTACCAGTGTATAACATGACTTGATTTTCATTTTTTTCATTCCCCTACCCACCCTATAATCCCCACCGCCTATATATATAAACTTTGTTTCCATTTTTATTACTATCACAATTTTTTTCTTCCCTTCATTATTTACTCATACTCCATTTCCTTTTGCATAGTTTATATTGTATAATATCTAACATACATTTAAAAACTCAATTACATTTTCTGTTTCTCATATCAGAGAAAAGAAAAGGAATTTACACATCTATGACCTATTTATTTCACTTATAAGTATGTCCTGCAAGTACATCCATTTGAGTATGAATGACTCAAATTTGTCATTCTTTAATGCAGAGTAATATTCCATTTTATAGAAAAAAACCATAACTTCTTTATCCGGTCTTCAGTTGATGGACATTTGGGTTGTTTCCAAGATTTGGCTATCACAAACTGAGCTGCTATAAACATGGGTGCACATATATCATGGTGATATGAATCTTTTAATTCTTCTGTGTATACTCCCTAGCAGAAGCATAACAGGGTCAATTGGGACCTCTAATCCTAGTTTTTTGAGCAATCTCCACACTGATATCCATAGCAGTTGTACCAGTCTATATTCCCACCAACAGTGGAGAAGTGTTCTTTTCTCCTGACAGCCTCACCAGCATTTGTTGCTGGTTGATTTCAAGATAGCAGCCATTCTTTGTGGAGTGAGATGGAATCTCAGAGTTGTTTTCATCTGCATCTTTTGAATGACCAGTGATGCTGTGTCTTCCTTCCTGTGCTTCTTAGTTGCTTGTACTTATTCCTCTGAAAAGTGTCTATTCATTTTAGATTCCTATTTTTGAATTGGGTCTTTAAATTTGGGGAGGTTGATCTTTTAAGGTCTTTATATATTCTAGATAGTAGCTCTTTATCTGTGGAACAGCTGAAAAAATTGTTCCCATATTGTTGGATGTCTTTTCACTCATCCAGTGTTTTCTTGTGCTGTGGTAGAGGCTTTTTAACAGGATGAGGTCCCATTTGTTGTTCCCTTGGACTGGTCCCTGTACAAGGATGTAGTGTCCCTCTTGCCACTCCTGGTATTTTGCAGTTTTCTGTCACATGGAGAATTGTTTTCCATGCTTTTACTTTCAGTCTATGGCTTTATTTCTGTATTAAGTGTGTTTCTTGTATGCAGCATACTGTAGGGACTTGTTTCTTAATCTATTCTTTCAATCTGTGTCTTTTAATTGGCCCATTGAGGCCATTGACATTACTGGTTATGACTGATATGGCCTGATTTATTCCTGTCATGGTGTTTTTCTATTCTTGTCTTTTTTATTGTTTGCTTTTCCCCTTTCCATTCAGTTTCTTGGCTTGTCCAGTGAATTCACTCTGTTAGGTTTCATACGTGATTTCCCTTCATTGTTTCTTTCCAAGACATCAGAAATTTTTGGAGTACAGGTTTAGTATTTGTGAAATTTTTCAGGTTTTCTTTGTCATGGAAGTATTTTATTTCCCCAGTTGATTTTGAAAGATAGTTTTGTTAGATACATCAGTCTAGGTTGGAGGTTGTTTTCATCCCAGATTTGAAACTATTTACTCTAGGCTCTCCTTGCTTTGAGCATTTGCATTGAAAAGTCTGCTGTGATCGTGATTGGCTTCCCTTTGTATGTGGTATTCTTCTTTTCTCTAGCTGCTGTCAGTATTTTGTTCTTTTGTTGGATATCTAGAACCTTTATTGTTATATGCCGATATAGATTTTTAAATACCACAGCCTTTTGGAGTTCTGTATGCCTCATTTATCTATATGTCCAATTTTTTTCTGTTTCCAGTGAAGTTTTCTGACACTGTATCTGTGAAGTTATTTTTTATGTCCTTTGTGCTGTCTGCTGCTTCCTCAGCGACTCCAGTCATTCTTATGTTATTCTTCTTTGAATCATCTAGGAGTTCTGGGATTGATTTTTTATGGGCCCTTGCCATTTTCCATAGATTATTCCTTTCCTGGTCATTGACTATGATCCTGTCCTCTAGTTCTGAGATTCGATCCACAGCTTCATTCATCCTCCTTCTCAAACTTTCATTCTCATTTTTAATCACCTAGGAGTCTGTTTTGTTTAAAAGGTTCCATTGCTCTTCTTATCTCAGATTCTATCATGCTCCTGATTTCTTTTTTAATCACATCTTTCACTGTGTACATTATCTCTGTTTTCATCTCATAGATCAGTTCTGATTTCCATTTCACAAGATCTGCTTTTGTTACCAGCTCAGAAAGTTCTGGGGATTGAGCTTCATTTGCTCCATTTCCCTTTTCCTTGAGTTCCCCTGTGGTGATGGTCTTTGTATCTGGGTTTTTGAATTTTTTCTCATTTCAGTTCTATTGACCTGCACCAACAGACACTGCACAACCTCTGCATCACTCGCCCAGACTCTCTCACACAGGAATGGGTGTCTCGGGCTTCTAGTCTGGCCCCAATGGCAGGAAGGCTGCTGGCCAGCAGCTGTGTTCACTGTGCCACCTCCACAACTCTTACCCATTCTCATCCACATGACAGTGAAGCCTCTGCAGGCTTGTGGTCTGGTCCTGATAATAGGAAGGCTGGTGATTGGTGGGGGAAATCACTATGCAACCTCTGCAGAATTTACCCAGATTCACTTGCTGTGGAATGGAATTCCGGTGGGCTTGGGGGTGGGCCTTGATGACAAGGAAGTCTTTCTGCATTAGCAGAAGGCACCCAGAGAACTTCGTGGAGCTTATTGGGACCTGCCTGCTGTGGAATAGAAGTCAGCCAGGCCTGTGAATGGGCCTTGATGACAAAGAAGCCTTTCTCAGGCAGAGGGAGGTACCATGAGATCTCCACAGCCCTTACTGGGACCATCTGCTGAGGAGTGGAAGTCCTGCTGGAGCTTACTGGCTTTTAAAAAGGACCAGTTAGTCCCTACATCATGGAGACTACTATTATATCATTCACATCCTTTATTTTTCAACTTCATTTACACTTCCTGGCTGTACCATCATCAATTCCAGTTGCTTTTCCTTGCCTCTGATTGCTTACTGTACTTTTCTTTTCACCCACTAAAATTCCTCCAGGTACTGATTCTAGAAGATGTGAGGGTGTTGTTCCACATTCTTCCCAGTTTCCCAAGGCATAGAGGGCAGAGTCCTTACTTCTTAGCATAGGAAGTGAAGTTTCAAATGATCTTCCTCTAATTTTCCTGTCCAGACTAATATATCTCAGCTTCCTTCTACTTCTACTTCTGGTATATATCTGAACAGCCACCCATGATCTGGTTCTCTAGTTTACTCTTGCCCCAGCTTTCTCTTTGCTATCTGATACTTCCTCAGGATCCACAGCCAGTGCTACTGTTGTCTGGTGGAAGGTGACTCATTTGTGTCTGTGCTCCCAGAATGCCTCCTTTCTTCTATGCCTCACTTGCTCAGTCTCCATGAGTTAAAGGTAATTCATGTAGTTAATACTTCTACTACACAGTTAACTTTCTGTGTGGAGAAGCTGTGACTTTTCTCTGTTTTTATCCTGATTACTTGTTACATGGCACTTATTTAAAAAGTGAGCACAAAGTGTTTATAATTCGGGAATCATTTTATATCATATATACACACTGCAGGAGCTTATACATTTTGGCATGGAGAAATTTATACTTGTAGTAGATTTTCAGAAATACTGTTGATCAGTAATTATGTTATCTCTGATTATATCTGACTTCCTTCACTGCAAAGTGAAGTTATACAACATTGGTAGGTTGGGGCTCTGAGTATCAATAATCTGTAAATCTGTAATGTTGTATCTAGTGACACCTCTGAGAGAAGAACCTCAAAACTTCTGGATCCACATTCCATTTGAGACCTTTCATATTTAGCTTTATATGAAATGTAGCATGTATCCCTGAGGTGTAATGGAAAACATCCATATAAACTTGCTATTTGTTACCATGTAAGATGCAAATTGATACCTGTGGTCTTTTACATCTCTCAGACAATAAGAAGGCAAGAGAACAGTTCAAAATTATACTTTGTAAAGAATGGTCACCAATTCCAGCATTTTCTCTATATTCCATAGCTTATCTAAACTTTCATGCCTTACGAGAAGCATGGACAAATGTTCAAACTCTGTGCTATTCATAGTTTGGGGTCTTATTACAAGAAGTGTTATCAAGACTATTGTGTAGGAGACTCATCAGAATCAAACACTTAGTCTTCTGTAAAAGAGAACTTCAAGATTACTTTTTAAAAAGTAGAAATAGCTCCTAATTGTACTCTATATGTAATTTTCTGAATTCTCACCAAAATGAGCACTGTCATTGAAAAGAAATTATCCTAAATTTCTGAACTTCTACAGTAACTGTTTATTACCAATTTCTGAAAGCAGTGATAAATGTATCTAAGATGTATAATAAATATGACATTAGGAGATGAATATGAAAGCATTCAGCTGCTTCATTTTCTACTTGCTAAGCCATTTGTTTATTTGCCAAAATCATCTATCCAACAGTTATTGAACACTCTTTTGTACTGATTTGAGCAGCATCACTTTAAAAAAACAATTTGTCCTCTCAAGGAAATAGTCATCCAGATGGAAAGATGTGACATGTTCCCCAAAAACAACAGTACAAGGCAGAACCAGATAAGTACTTTGAGTGAGTCTTGGAGTCTTGCAGGAATAAATATTTTCTCTGAGCTAGAAAGGAAGAGACTCATGTGTATTAGGCAGATGGCAAGCATCGAAGACCCTTTAGCCATGCAGTCTAAACTTTAAAGGTGGAACCTATGTTCTGGGCCAGTATTTGTGTCAGAGGAAGTAAGAGGGGAAATCCACTTAAGGAATGGAGTCGATAAAGGCCTTGGGTCGAAGTGGGGAAGGACTGAGCAGAAACAGCCAGAGAGTCACAAGATGGGAAGACAGAAAGTCACAGGGTTCCAAACTGGAGGGCTGCAGGCATCAATAAATAACTTGTACATTACTTCATAGACAAGAAGGAGCCAACACAGCATTTTAAGCAAAAAGGATAATGTGATTCAATTTACATTTTAGATAAATTAATTTGAATTAATTCTAAGTTTGCCTAAAATTTCTTTCTGGGGTTGGAAAACTAAAATAAGAGCCAAGCAGACAGAGGGGGGAAACCCCCCAGAAAACATAAAGGAGTCCTCTCTTATGTGGGAAGATGGTATAGTCTGAGGCAGCACGTTCTCCTCAGCTGGTTCTATGCTGCCTGCTTCCCATGACTCATCATTAATGACCTTTGTCTTATTTATTTGTGTGTTTACTTGCTTTGTCCCCACCCAACCCACAAGACTCCAAAGCTCAGGGACCTTGTCTATTTTTTTTTTTTCTTTCAGTGCCAAAGACAGCACCTCCCACATAAGAGGAAATTAGATCCATTTTGAGTGATTAACAACAGTATAGAAAGGAGAGGTTAGAAATACATGACCCTTGATTTGATTTGGTTTTCTGTAGTACAAGTGGGTTTGGAGACATAATAAGGGAATAGCTAAATCCTGTATACAGCTGTATCTATTTCAAAGTACTTTCAACTACTTATTTATCCCAACAGCTACAGAATAGTCATCTACAACCCTTCCTCTGTGCCAGATGTGCTCTTTGTTGTGTTTACAAAGATGCATTTGAGACAATTTGTGCAAAGGAAGTTCTTGTAGTATGATAGGAAAAAAATTAATATGAACAGAGAATTACATAGAATGTGTCTGTATTTGAGTTCTCTAGAGAATTAGATCCACTAGGTTGTATCATGCACAACTGGAATGTTCAACGTGGAGACAAGGAAGAGAAAGCATTTCAGTGATTTTGAAGTATACTGTATATTGCTATTTGTATGGAGGTGTAGGGAGCAATGAGCCTAGGACCTTCAGTTGGACCTCTAAGTAATGTGGAAGGTTTGACTCTTTGGACATGAAGTGGTCAAAAGACACTTCTTGCATCTAGCTCCTTGTTCAGGTGCTAAGGGGGATGCAGGATGCTCTGGGTCCTTGATAACTAAATGCAACATCTCTAGCTAGCCTTGAGATCGTCCTACTTTCTATATTCTCAGCTTAATACAATAGAGCTTGTTCTCTCTGAAGCTGCCCCACACACGCCTCCCTGATGCTATATAAAACAAACTTGTTGGACAAGGACTGCACCAGTTTATCCATTGGAGGGCTGTGTCCCACCATCCCCAGCTTTCTCTGTATATCCATGTCTTTCTGATGTTTCTCAGTCTCCCACTGCTCCCCTCAGGTATTAAGCAGCCATGCAGCCAGTCACAGTTATTACTTATAATTACCATGATGTAGAGTGGATTGTTTAAACTTATTCCTCTTGTATAACTGACAACTATTGTTTTTCTTTTTCTTTTTATTGAGATGGGGTCTCCCTATGTAGTTCAGATTGCCTAAGTCACTATGGAGCTCTGTCTGATCATGAACTCATGGCCAGCTCCCTGCCTCCACTTCCCAGTTGCTAGGATTATAGGCACAGAGAGACAAACTTTTAAAATTATTTGTTTCCTTAACTGACAAGTGTATTAGTTACTTTCCTGTTGCTGATACCTGACACAACTTAAAGGATAGATATATTTGGGCTCACAGCTTTCTGAGAGTTCAGTTCCCAGTTGGCCGACTCCAGGGCAGTAACAGCATGGCAGAAAAGGATGGTGAAGGGCAGCAGCTCCACCTGTGGCAGCCAGGAAGCCAAGACAGAGGGAGTGGCCGAGACAAGACTATATCCATCCAGATCACATCCTCAGTGACCACCTCTTCCAACTACTCCCTACCTCCAAAATCATGAAACTTTGGGACACATTTTAGACCCAATCCATGTGAACCAGTAAAAACTGTATGCATTTATTGTGTCCACAATGATAGTTTGGAATATGTACACACTGTGGGCTGGTTAACTTAAGTAACATATGCCTTGTCAAGGTTGGAAAAGGAATCTTTTAGTCCATGTTGGGTGACGTGCCCATTCCAGCACAATGCTAACCACTGTATCACTTAACAAAATATTGCAGGAGCTTTCTAAAGAATGAGGGTGGGCTAATCTGGCACCATGGAGGCATTCTCTACAAGAATGCTACTTATCTGGTTAATGACTGATTTTGCCAAAGTATTTATTCTATAACCACTGGAAGCAGAACATGTTTGACTTTTCTCCCTCTACTCTCAGGGAACTCAAGAAGCTCCAATGAGTTACAGGATATTAACTATATCCTGCTAAACTATTGATGAATTATGGATGCAATAAGTACATCAAATCACTTTGCAGTCAAATCACTTTCAAGGCTCATCTTTAGTGAACTTTCAACTACCATCTGAAAGGAGTGTTAGTCATCTTAATAATGTGAATTAATCACAAATCCAGCCTGCTGGACAATACCACAATCAAAACAGAGACCAAACTGTTCCAGTCAGAACAGGAATGTATGAACATAGTTTAACGCAGAAATATTGCAGCTGCAGCCAACAAACTTCCAATCAGAAGATACCAGTATATCTAAAATTTTTTGTCTGTTAAATGTGCTTTTGTCACTATAAGGATGACAGCAGTGTAATTTCAGCTCAAACAAGGGACAGAATTGCAGTAATTATGGACATTTTGTGACCAGCACACTTCCAGCCAAATGATACAGTTGAAGTTATATCTTTTTGAACCAATTGAATCCTGTCTTTTATATCAATTTTTAAGCAATGTAACTGTTATTAATAAGACATTAACGGGATACCATTTCCTTTGATGATAATTTGTTCTCCCCATAAAAGTGAGTTATTTGAACAATTAGATTGTATCAGGCTCTGCCATCTAGACATGATTCATTATTTTCAATGTTTTTGAAGATATGCTTCCTCCCTTTCTCTTCCCAATCTGTTCTAAATTATATGGAAGTCAAAAACTGCCCTTCATTCCTTTTGGAGTTTTTATAACAACTTGCTTTTCACAATGACCGTGCAACTTCATAATGTTGCATTCTTCTTATTGTGAGCTAGAGTTTAGAGCCTAATAGAAAAGGAGGGGAAAAATCATTTTCTATTCTGTGCCAGACACTGTGCAGATGGCTTAAAATCATGTATTACCAGGTTAGTCTCGAAGCAGCATTAGAAAATGAGTATTGCTTTTTCATTGTTACAAACGAGGCAGCTGGGTCATGGTATCACAATACTGAAGGTTACATAGTTAATCTAGTTGTAACCCAGGTTACCCAACTCTAAATTCCAGAGTCTGTCTTCTAAAACATTGCTCTGTATCCTGATCTACCTGCAGGGGTCCTGAAGCTGTGCCCTCATGTGTGGGGTTAGACATAAGGGAAAGCTGCCTTCCTGGGGGAGAAGAAACAAAGGGCACTGGCAAGTGGAGGAATACATACTGCTGGAGCATCATGAGGGGCATTCAGTTCTTGCCAGCTGTGGTCTGCCATGTATAATCTGCACTTTTTAAGACAGGCAAGGCTTTGAACGGGGGTGTTACCAGGTGGTGCTCAATGCATGGCTTGAATTGTCCAGGAGAAGATAATTTGCTTTTTCAGCCCACCAGCAGGCAGTGTAGCCTGGGAAAGAAATGAAAAACACTCTATAAAAACCAAAATCAAATGGCAATATCTTGTTGACTTAGAAGCTCACTGTTATAACCATTTTTGTGCGCTGGTCAAGGACTCACCTCTAGTTTCTAGGGAGCTGGTTTCCTGCTCTGGCTGCACACCTGTGCCTATGGACTCAATCAGCACAGAGCCTTTGCTCCTCAGGATGGAACCACTGCTCTCTGCAGTGGGGACCACACACAAAACCACGGAAAGATTCATTTTCACCCTTCCCCCCCCTTGCAGTCTCCACCTACACTGGGTTCTACAGCTCTGGGTCTCAGGTCCAAGGAAGAAGATCTCTGTGTCTTTCATCAATCATACTTCCAGGTGTATTTTTTTCTCAAATGACACATGTGATTAAACCTGAACAAAAGTGAGCTTTGTCATGAAGAGGAGTGGAAGCTGACACAGACATTGCTGGGCACTCCAGAATCATAAGGATGAGGGCAAGTCCTTGGAGGGGCAGCTTGATGATGCCTGGCCTCCCTAGAGCAGCAGCAGCACAGGGGAGCTGGAGCTGAGTCTGCAGGCCCCTAAGGAGGGGTGTGAAGTGACTGGATTTGGGTGTGAAGAAAAGGCCATCAGCAGACTGAGGAGGAGCGAACAAGAATGGAAAGACAGAGATGTTCACTGTGTCCCAAATTGAGCAGAACAGTTTAGAGACATTTTGGAGAAAGAATCTACAGATTCTCTAATCTCACTTCCAGTGACCTCTCTGTTGCCCCACTCCATTCCTCCCCCCTTGCTTTGCCTTCACTCAGCTGTCCTCCCCTGTCCTCTTTAGGTCTTCACCTATGCCTGGTCCACCTCATGTTGTCAATGCGCCATCTTCCTGTATATCTCATTTGACATCTTCCACTGCAAAGTCTACGTCCTCAGACTTCTC
>PVIR01019457.1:0-31977 GCA_004026965.1 Petromus typicus
GGGTGTGGAGACCCACACCCAGCAGCAACCAGTACCACATACCACAGTGCCGGGCGTGGTGGCTCACGCCTGTAATCCCAGCACTCGGGAGGCAGAGGCAGGAGGATTGTGATGTGAGTTTGAGGCTGAGCTCAGGGCCAGCCTGAACCACAAAGCGAGACCCTGTCTCCAAAAACCTAAAAAAAAAAAAAAAAAAACTCCATACAACCAAAACAAACAAACAAACAAAAAAAAGTATCAAACAAAGCAAAAACAAGAAAAAATTGAGTAAGTATAACTTATTGTCATACATATTTAAAAATGTAATGGTTTCTACATTTATGATAGATAATGTGAAATAGAAAATATTCAAAGGCAAAAAGGGGTAGGGATGAGTAAAGAAGGGAAAGAAAAATTTGATGGTAAAAAAGAAATCAAAGCTTATGTTTATGGGGGCGAGAGGTTGTAGGAGGACAGGGGAATGGGAAAAAATGAGAAGTCATATCATATACTGGTACAGTCTCAATTTTGAATGTGATCATGATGTATATATAAAAATGTATCAATAAAATCAATTAAAATTAAAATGTAAAGAGAACAACATGAAGACTCTCAAAATAAGCACTTTTTATAATTTAAAACCAGCAGCAGGATCTTTTACAAACCAGAGGAAATAAAGACACTTTCCTTGTGACAAAAGCTTATAGGTTTATGATCATATCTCAGTACGTGAATTCAGGAAGATTTAAACAAAGTACAAATTTAAATCTATTTAAAGAAATGAAAAGGTGCAAAAAGTGCTTACAGTGCTGTTCTTCCTACTCAATTCAGTATTTTTCTCCTTATCTCTTCCCCTGACATCCTCCAGTTACTCTTGTTTTCCCAAGACTGGCAGAACCATTTTTCACTTCTTCCTCACAATCCATCAAATGTGCTGATCTACTGGGTCTTCCACTGATGTGCAGTTTCATTAATACACTGACCAGTGAGTCAGGACTTTATTTTAAGTTCAATATATCATAAGCAAAAATAACTGAAGTGTTGGTTATTACTATTTTGCTTCTGGTTATAACTAACCTCCGTGATACTTAGGGCTCAGCTCTCCAAATTTTTCAGAGCTGTTGAAAGTGTAAGACAAAATTATATTATCATTTTACAAGTATTTTCTACACTGGTCAAATGTAAGAGGCAATATTAAAACATTCTGGAAAGAAATGTTATTCTGAACTATCTGTGATTAAATAAAACAACTCATATACAAAATTTAAAAATTATCCTTTCAAAATTGTCCAATACCCGCAATGGTTGCATGTGTAAATAATTTTGAGGTTCATATATTAAAATATACCATAATTTTTTCAATTTTTAATCATCATTTTCTAAACTGACTTTATTGATACATTTTAGATACACATCATGACCATAATCAGCATTGAGAATACGTACCAGCTCATGACACTGCTTAATTCTCATTTTTTCCTCTAAATTAACAAAGTACAGTTGTATATATTTGTAAATTAAAAAATATTGATACTAAACAGTCTGATGGAATTTAAAATGTATTATATTTAACTTAAACAAAATATTAAGAAATTTTAAACTATTGAAAAATAGATTTGCTTTTTAAAAAGTCAGTATCATAATTATGTTTAGACTTGTGCATGTTAAATGACAACCATAATGGCAGCATACAGAAATATATTCAAATATTCATATTTAGTGCTTATGCATTGCTATATTGATATACATCTTAGTTGATTTCAAATTCGAAATCTAATACTCTGTACAGAAATAAAAGGAATTAACATATCATTTCTGTTGTATAGTTTCTTATAGTGTAATCCTTTCAAAGATTGGAAAAAAATAAAAATGAAAGATTTTTTAAAAAAATAAGTTGTTTCTCAAGGGGAAAAGGAATTTAATAGTAATAAATAAAAAAGGAAACAAAGTTATGTGTATAGGGGCTGGGCGATTGCAGGGCAGGAGTTAAGGGGTAAAAATGAGAACCAAGTCATGTCATATTCTGGTACAAACTCTCAATGTCGAATGTGATGATGATGTGTGTTCATAATGTACCAATAAAGATTTAAATTAAAAAAAAAGAATAAGTTGTTTCAGATATTAAAAGTAATGTTTTAATACATAATTAATAATGAAGATACCCAAAATAATAATTATCTGTAAGCACGATTTTATATTTTTAATTTATGGCTAATTCCATGATGTAATTTACAACGTCTTCAAATTGAAGATTTCAGGCAGGAAATTATTTTTGTGATGTCAGAATTAATTCTTTATTGCAATTAATATTTTTATGGCATTTGAATGGTTTTATGCAGTAGTTATATTATAAAGTATACATTTTAGTTTATATTAGGTTATAGGTTTATGTATTCTCTATTACTTTTTAGGTACAGATTATAAATGAGTAGCCAATAGAGTCCTGTTATGAAATAAAATTTAACTTTGATATTTTTGTATTGTCAAGAAATTTTTAGTTGTTACTGCTGTGTAATTAATTTTCTTTTCTGCAAAAGAGAAATGGTAGTAGTAACATGCACTGGACTGAAAAACTACATGAGAAAATGACATGTATATGCTATATGTCATTCATAACTGTTCCTCATACTCTCACAGTGAAATGTAGTTTTAAAGAAAGAAAATACACTATCAGTATTAAAATTATTAATAAAAATGTATATAGGAGCATAAAATTAATTGTGTTAACTATTCTGATTTGGTTAAATGAACATAATGTTAATATAATGGGAGAAAAGAGTTTATATCTCAACCATTTTTAATCCACTTATACTTTCAAGAATTAAAAATTTAATATATGTTATATAATCAAAATGTCAGATATATTTTGTAAATTAGACAATTAAAATAAAACATTTCAAAATAATTGTCTTTGAGTTATAGAATAAGAGTTAGGTAACAAAAACGTACAGTAAAATATGCAACAATTTTAGAAATTATTAAAACAATATTAATTTATTAAACATTGATGCAATTTAATTTGAAATCTATTTGTTGTTCATCAAAAATGTTGCGAACTCGTTACAGATACAATAGTTTGATTTACAATTGATCTAACACCCAACAAAGACTAGTATTATGTGTTTTAAAAAAATACCCTGACGGCATCAGAAAATCATAAAATTAGAAAGGATTGGGGGGGCAAATGTAGCAAGAATCGATTATCATTTTGCTCACATGGAACACTTTTCTCCCCATCTTTTATTTCCTCTGTATCATGCTTATTTTCAAACTAGAGAGAAAAAGTGAAAATCCTAGCAGAAAACTGAGCCATATCTGCGGCTACAAGATATTTCAGAGTTCTACAGTGGGAGAGAATGAAAACTGCCTTTCCGGGAAGAAAGACAGCTAAGCTTGAGGAGAGTTTCCAGGAGAAAGGAGGCTGACGCCACACGATCCCGGGTGCATCTCAGGTGCTCAAGCAGCAGAATCGAAGTAGCAGCTCCGAGATGTCCATTAGTTCAAACAAACATTCAGAATTCATTCAGATAAACTTATAATTTAGAAATTATTGAGAAGGTGGGGAACGGTCAGCATTCTGCGTGCAGTTAACTCTCGGAGGAGCTGACACACAATGGGGTTAAAGGGAAGAACAGAGACGACGCGGCGGAACGGAGACAAACGAGAAGAGCACAGTGGGATTGAAGTACGAGCCTGCAGCTTAGTTATCTGTTTAAGGAATTCAGTTTTCCATCTGGCGACTAAAGAAAACTTTCTTGAAAAATTATATTGCTCTTGGACTCTACTTTTTCATATACTATTGCAAATATTTTCTTAGGTAATTATAAGGGTAATCAATAAACAAACTAAGTTAAAAAATAAGTTAAAGTTAAAAAATTTTCATAAATGTATGGTGTAGATTTTACATTTTGAAAACACAAATTAAAACTGCCAATAGGATTTGTGCAGTTGAGAAAATGTAATGGGATATAGAATTCCATCTAGACCAAAGAAAGTATACAGTAATTCTATAAGAGTTCAATTTCTAGAGTGAAATATATACCAACTTTAAAAGCAAAAGAACAAATTTAACAATAAAGTGGGTACAGACAAAGAGCTTATTGGTAACTGGAAAATTAAAATGACAATAAAATATACAAAGTGTCATAAAAAAGAAAGTTGACTAAAATACAGGAATGACAATAGTGTACATTAATAATATTGTTAAATTCTACTTGGCATGTAACTGGATTTTCAGTGAAGGAAGGAAGAGCAAATGAAACACGAGCAATCAGAAAACGCTTGCAATCTATTTTCCATAGCTTGTATTATACCATTTCCTGCCATCTGTTTGCTCAGGCGAGGAAGTCTGTGGATCCTGAATCAAAGATTTTTGCTACTTTTGACTCCAGCTGTAGCATCCCTGTAGGATAAAGCAGAAAAAATGTGATCACTCACTGAATTATTTATTGTCTTTGAAGTACTGGCTCCCATATATGTACTCTGCATCTGTTCACACTCTTCCTTTCAGAAGTTTGATTTTTTTTACTTGCAGTTTTTTTTATAATTTTATATTGTGACATATTTATTGCAGGAATGGCCTTGAACATACTCAAAATTTTAACCTGGACATACAGGATATAATATGAGTTATTTTTAAAATCTATCTCAATTGATGGACATTCCTTGAAGATGAGTTTAATAAAAAATATGAAAACTATGGGACTTCAGAGGAAAATAAAACAAGACCTCAGGCTTCAAAGTACAGATGGCACAGAAAAATCTTCATATACTTTTTGTGATAGGTACCAGAGCACCAGTCAAAATTGGTTAGTACCAAGGAGATGCCTACTGTAGAAACCTAAAATAAATGACTGCATTTGATAGAGACTGAGACTACGAAAGATCTTAAACAGTTTGGCATCGTCAACTGCATCTCAGGGAGCCACTGGGGTGCAAGACAAAGACGATCTTTGCTTTTGTGGGCAGGAGGCACTTGCTGGTGGCACTTAACCAGCTGCAGATGGGATTTAACCAAGTGACAATATTGTATTTATTCTGCTTTTCTATGGTCTCTGAAAAGTAAAACATGGATTTACTTGTAAGGAAGGAAAGCTAATTTCAGAAAAAAACAGTTAAATAATCTCAGTAATCAGTCAAAAATATCGGCTTGGATGAGTAAAACAAAAAAGCTGAAATACAGCATGAAGAGAAGAGAGTAGAACTAATGTAATAGAGTGCAAAATGAAAAACAAATCTAATAGTGATTTAGAAGGACTGGACCGATTGTCCTCATCAAGAGTCCCTGAGGGGAAATGAAAAGTTTTGTGAAGGAGAAAGCTGACCATTTTAATGGCTGGAAAAAAGGTGAAGCTATAAGAATGATTAAAATTTTAAGGATTTTATAGGACAATGTGGCAATTTCATTCAGATGAATTTATGGAATCAGATGAGTGAAACTAGGCAATATTGGTCCACCAAGGAGTAAATGCCAACAAATCATAAATTGGGAATGGAGGTACATATCTCAGTACTCAGCAGGCTGAAGCAGGAGGCTCCCAGAAAATTCCAGCAAGGCCATTTTTATTCTTTGAATATTTAATGTGACACTGATTTTAAAAAGGTGATACAAAAATTTCCTTTTAGAAATGATGTAGAGGGCCAAGGATTTAGTTCAATGGTTCTGGCACCTGTCTTGCAAGCCCAAGTACCTTTTTCTTTTTCTCTTTCTTTCTTTCTTTTTTTCTTTCTTTCTTTCTTTCTTTCTTTCTTTCTTTCTTTCTTTCTTTCTTTCTTTCTTTCTTTTTCTTTTTCTTTTTTGATATGACAAGAATAATCTCATGTCTGTGTGTAAGAATTTCCCATTAGTATATTCTGAATGCACGGTTCAGCTTCCTAAAACTGTTTCACCATCAACAATTGAGAAGGAAATTCTGTAAGATATCAAAGAATTAGTGGTTAATATTAGGTAAGATTTCAGATAATTTGGACATTTTAAAAAAAGGAGGAAAAGCAGTATCATAAGTTAGAAAAATAAACTTTATTAATAGTGATAGACTAATGTGTGTGTGTTTGTGGAGAGAGAAAGAGAGAGAGAGAGAGAGAGAGAGAGAGACTGTCTTCCACTTAGATAAGAAATTCTTAGCAGATTGATTTTCCACAGTTCTGGGTGTATCTGAGGACTGACTTGAGTCATATTGGATGTCAATGACACCAACAACTAAGCCTATAGTCTGAATTGAATAAAGAGCAAGTGAAAAAATTTCTGTTGCTTTTGCTTCTTTGGGGAAGCTCCGGTTTTTGCCCATTGTCTTTGGATATCAGTCTCCAGTCTGTCAGTGGTGTGTCTTCAGCCTTCTGATACAGGCTCCTCAACTCTTCAACATGGACCTTTGCTTTCTGATACATATTCATATCAAGTTCTGCAGTGAGTTCTACATCTTCAACATGTGACGGATCCTCTGGCACTCTTGTGTGTATTCTTCCACACATAACTCTGTAGTTGGCCATGTGAAGTCTACCTTGTAAGTCCTGTCCATATCATATATTATAAAATCTGTTCCTCTAGTGAACATTAACTGATGCAATATGTATATGGAACTGTAGACAACCAAAGGAAACAAGATGATAAAATGGAGAAGAGTGTGAAGGAAAGAGCGCAGAAAACAGTGGAGAATACAGATGGAAAATGAGATGTAAAGACTGTAATCAACTGCTGAATTGACAGTCAAGTGAAAGTACCACTAAAATCAACAGCTTATGTGGATAAAAAATAGAACATTATAGAAGCAAATACACAGAACTTGTACATACAGTCACAGTGATAATTTTCTTAGGGACTTGCAGGAAACATCCTTAACTCTCTTCCAACCCACTGTTGTTCTGGCATCTCTTATTGGCCCCATTACTCCTGGGTTTCAGCTCAAATCTAACTTGCTGAGGTCTCTCACCAGGAGGTGTTTGCAGTGCCATCAGGGGTGGTTAGAAAGCAGTCTTTGATGTCCTTGCTGGAGTCTTCTGTCAGATCTGGTAATGTCATTTCCAAGGTATGCTGCCTCATGTTGGGTCTCTCTCCATCCAATTATAGTCATCTCAGAGTGCTGCTCAGAAGACAGCCTTCCTCAACCCTTCCCAGAGACTTTTCCCTGTTCCCAGTTCTCACAGCGCTGATCACTGCACAGCCTCTATTTCTCTCCATTTCTCAAAAACCAACCATTCCTGGTGCCAAGTCTTGTGACTGGCTTCCCTTCCACCCTAAAGTCACATCCCCGACATTGAAGAATGCCCCTTTGACCCATCCCACCTTAATGAGCTCCTCCAATTTGCTACTTTATGTTGCCAAAGTACTTTGGGAAATATACATTTTAACATATATTTGTGTCTCCACTAAACAGCTATATAATAACTGATATAAAAAGATGAAAATCATATTAATTCACATAGTAATTAGAGTATTTTACAAACAGATTGTATTTTACAAACAGATTTTTAAAATAAATAGTATTGGCACATATAATATTATTTTAAAATAATACACTGTGTAGTGTTTTCATTTAAATAAAGAGTCCTACTGCATACAAAATCAATATCATTCTTAATTTTATTTCTTGTGTGACTAGAGAGCAAAATTCACTGTGACTTTAAATGGCTGTAGAAATCCTTAAAAAACATTAATTAATTTATAGGAAAATCTCATTAGAAAGTCAATATAACTTACACCAAGAGACATTTTTATACTTCATGTCTCAAAGAAAGGATAAATCATTTTTTAAAATTGTATTTATGGCTTGTCTTGCGTAAACTTTATGTATGTCTAAATAAGGGAGAAGACAAAATGGGAGATGTGACACCTCGGCATTAGAAAAGTTGGTGATGGGCCGGGGAGTTAGCTCAGTGGTTCCGGCGCCTGTCTTGCAAGCTCAAGGACCCGGGTTCGATCCCCGGTAACCACATACCATACTGGGTTTGGAGACTCACACCCAGCAGAAACCAGCACCACAGACCACAGTGCCGGGCGTGGTGGCTCACACCTGTAATCCCAGCACTCGGGAGGCAGAAGCAGGATGATTGCTGTGATGTGAGTTTGAGGCTGAGCTCAGGGCCTTTGCAAGGCGAGACTTTGTCTCGAAAAAAAAAAGAAAAAAAGAAAAAAGAAAAATTGGTGATCCAGTTTCTCTAACCCTAGCTTTTTCATAGAGCACCAGTATTTGGAATGCTGAAAGGAGTACATTTTCATATTTCCTTTCCCTTCTGTTCTTTACTTTTTTTTTTTCTTTTATCTTTCAGAAGTTGCTGTTCAACTTAATCATTGAGATATTGAGGTTATAGAATAAAATGTTCAGGAAGTTTTTGCTAAAGATGTAGCTTCTTCTGTTTCTTAGAAACGCAGTTCTTGACCTACAAGGGAGAGAAATACATATTTTTCAGGATACTGTAACCAGTGTGAAATCTTTCTGTTCTACACATTGAAATGCATTTGATAAAATTCCCCAAACATAAGTGCTTTCATCTATGCTACTTTTAAAGATTAAGCACATCATCTCATTTTGTTAATAAATATTTAAGATCAAATTAAAATCTTTATAGTTTCAACTTTATGTTTATGAGTAATAAAATAACAATTTTTTTAGAAAAACACGGTCAGGGGCCGGGGAGTTAGCTCGGTAGTTCCGGTGCCTGTCTTGCAAGCTCAAGGACCCGGGTTTGATCCCCGGCAACCACATACCATACTGGGCATGGAGACTCATGCTCAGCAGAAACCAGTACAACATACCACAATGCCAGGCGTGGTGGCTCACGCCTGTAATCCCAGCACTCGGGAGGCAGAGGCAGGAGGATTGCTGTGATGTGAGTTTGAGGCTGAGCTCAGGGCCAGCCTGAACCACAAAAGCGAGACCCTGTCTCAAAAAAAAAAAAAAAAAAAAAAAAAAAAAAAAAAAAAAAAAAAAAAAAAAAAAAAAAAAAAAAAAAAAAAAAAAAAAAAAAAAAAAAACACGGTGAAACAACATAACCACATAGTTTTAAAAGATGTAATCTAAGGAATTTATACTCTAATTTATTTTTTTCTATCTAATGACAAGAGCTTTAGTGATCATTTCATTTTCTTCATACACTATTAACGTCTTCATATATGTTTGCCTTTCCATAGCAAATTTCAAAGGTGATTTTTCTCATGACCTAGATTTATAATGAGAGAGCAGAAAATGTTAAAATTTACTCTTGGGGTCAGACTCGTTTTTTTTTTTTTTTTTTTGAGACAGGGTCTCACTTTGTAGTTCAGGCTGGCCTGAGCTCAGCCTCAAACTCACATCACAACAATCCTGCCTCTGCCTCCCTACTGCTGGGATTACAGGCGTGAGCCACCATGCTCGGCACTTTGGTATGTGGTACTGGTTGCTGCTGGGGAGAGTCTCCACACCCAGTAGTATATGTGGTTAACCAGGGATTGAACCTGGGTCCTTGGGCTTCCAAGACAGGCCCCAGAACTACTGAGCTAAATCCCTGGCCCCAGACTCAGTTTTAAAATTTTTGTTTATCTAGTTTTAAAGAGACAGGAAAATAATTTTATAAATTATTAAAATTTTAAATGGGCAGAGCATGGCAGAGCCCTAAAAATATTATGTGTTTTGGTTGTTTTATTGATTTGATTTAATAACTTGTATTCATGATTTTAGTAATGTGTAATTTAATGTGAAAATTTTATACGTAGAAAATTATAATTAATTTATATGTGGAAACATACATATATGTATGAGCATCCACAGACACATGAGGTCTTGAAAAAAGTACACGTGTGCACATGTGTGTGTACACACACACACGATTTTCACTTGCCTGCAACAAGAAGGGTGAATTCCTGAATGCAGACTTCTGCCTTCACCTACAACTGGAGGAGCCTGGCCCAAGTCGCTCCTCTCCTGCATACTTCCAGTCTTTTGGCAACATCAGGGTGGTGGAGAGAGGCAATGAATATTCCTGGTTCTCTTATTCTGGTGCTTCTGGCACAGTTCATGGCTAATTCTGTTCCAACTTCCAGATGCACTGCATCTATTCACTTTCTTAAACCTTAGAAATTCTATAGGAATATCATCTATTCTGGTAGCTTTTTTTTGCTTGCTCTATAACACAACTGTGCACATCATTATCAATAGCCTTTCCTATGCTATTATGTTAGGATGAAAGTTGATGTCTTATGCTGATATAGATTCTTCAAGATTTTTTTCTTCATTCTTGTCTCCCTGATTTGCATATCGTGTGATGGCTTAATGAGCATTACAGTCTGGAGCTAAACTCTCTTACTCTGCTTAGGTATTTAATTTCTGTCCACTCTTCTTGGGTATGCTGTTTTACTGCCGTATCTGTCATGTTTATTGTATGTAAAATATCTGTTCTGTTTTACCTATATGATAGTAGGCCTGTACTTGTCTAGGAGGATCTTGTCCTTCTCACAATTTCCAATTATTTTCCCAAAATTTCTCATTAATCTATAAACTGTAATTGCATATATTACATTTTGAAGGCCTTTAATCACCTAAATCTGAGAAAATATCAAACATAAGAATGTTTTAATAAATAATTCATGTTTAAAAACTCTCCAAAAGAGAAAGTCATGTTCTGAAAATGAAGATTTGTTGCTTATATATTTATTTACTTTTAATTTGTTAATTGCTTCATTTCTGAATTGTCTTGTACAACATCTGTATTCATCTAATATGTAACTTTAGAGAGATAATTTTGATCCAAATTTTTTGTCTCTGAGAATCTCTAAAATGTTGAAAATCACATAATACATTCTCAAAAATACTACTTCAAGAATCTATTTTCTTCATCCATCATCTAACATGAAAAGAAACAGAATGTTCTCTCAAGAGATGTTTCATGTAAGGTCACCTTTTCTACTGTCAATTCTGAGAGAATAATAAGCGTCTGAGACCTTTTAGTCAACACATTGCAGAATTTGGCCTCAAGCATGCTGGTAAAATTGTGCTTTTTGTCACTACTTTCTGAATAATTTTAACTTTAACAGTTTCCTGTATAGGAAATAATCTGTGCATTATGTCTACACTGATCACATATAGCTATAATTTTACCAAATAAAACAAATGAAAGCAAGAAAATATTTTAAAAACTTAGTAATACCTGTAAGAGTCTCTTTGTAGAGCTTCTAAGTTACACAATACCAAAATGATTCAGACTCACATTTCTAAGTAAATATGTTCCAGTTAGTAACAAATGTGAATAATGATGAAATATGTAGCTGCAATTTCTCTACTCTTAACATTTAGTTTTATGGAGTACCTGGTATGAACTTGAACTGATAAATATGTTGTCTAAGAAAAGCTTGATACTGCATCCCTATTGTTACCATATGTCCCTGCTCTGTGTTCACATCACTATCCCTTCAAAAGCATTTTCCCCATGAGACACTAGAAAAAGAAGGAAACCTTTGGTGTCAAGCAATAAGACCCATACAGCAGGAAATCACAGAAACAGGATTAGCACAGAGCAGCTTTGCCTCTGGAAAGGAAGATATACTTTTTATTTCCCTCGAGTAACAGATTAAAGGTAAAAGAGTTCCTCATTCTAATCTAAAAACTATGTAACATCAGTCACTTTCACATATCATTAAACAACTAAATAATGACATTGACACCATCTCCAACTAAAATAATTTCAAGTTTATTGGTCTGAATAGATCACATACACACACACACACACACACACACACACACACACACACACGCACACACACACACACTTTCTCTCTCTCTCTCCTTCTCTCTCTCTCTCAAGGAGATGACCAGAGAATATTTTGGATTTGTTTTACATTAGGAATGATATTTTCTGCCAATTTGGTTGAAGGTTTCTGTTTTTCTCTTGGGTTAGACCAAAATGTTCCTGCTGGGTGCTGGGTTTTTAACCCAGGATCCTGTCTGTGCTAAGAACATGCTATATCCTAAAGCTGTATTTCCAGACCTTTATTGTTTTACTGAAATGGTGGGAATTTCTCTCCAGAGGCTAATAGTATCTAAAATAGAACTCTAGGGCTATGCATCTCATTGTGGCCTCCAGAAAAAAGTCTATGATTACAAGTTTTAAATGAAAGTTAAGATAGTATGTTTTATTGTCTAGAGCTAGGTATTAAAAAAAAAAAAACTCTTCAAATTTCAAAAATCCATACAAGATACAACACAACATTTATTAATCATATCAATAGTGTTTTTGACTAATCATGGGAGAGTTCTTTTGTTCATCTTTACTTAAACACCTACCACTATTTGGCATGTTATAGACCTTAATGAAAGTAAACATGGAGGGAGTAGTTAAGTAAAATATGTTAAATGATTCAACTTCAAAAGGATTATACTCCTACTGTTTTCTCAACAGTCTATTTCTATTGTTCCTTTGATTCACAATTGTTTTGTATGAAAAACCAAATAACAACCCATTCTGATTTAGATATCAATTTTCCGTTACATACAATGTGATTTCTCAAATTTATTCTCAAACATGTCATATTGTTAATCAGATGTTATGAACTAACCTGTCTATATAATAAGTTACATCTTTTGTGCCAAAATTGTATAACTGTTAAAGTCTGAGTAGTTAACTGTCCAAAGAAAAATTTTAAGCCTCTGTATTTTAAGTTCAGTGGTATTAATAAAAATAAATTTGACATTGCATAATTTTGACAAATAATGTATAAGAAATATGAAAAGTACATAAAATGAATATATCCTTGAAAATATTTATAAAATTAACCATATGTATCATGTAACTAAATAATTCCTCTATAACTTCAATTAACTGTGTTTAATTTTTGAAGCTTATCTATCTAATATTTGCATTAATTATTATATTTTCCATTTGAATATCTCAAAGAACCTTTCTGGTCACCAAATAGAGCATGGACATCTCTCACAATCCTAGATCATTATGATTCATCTGTAATATGGGTTAAAAAGTTTATTAATTAAAGGACAGTGTACTCAGTGTGCTATGTAGTTTCTGTCAGTATTACTGGACTGTCTTCTTGCTACATGAGTGCCCCCATAAAAAACATATAAATCAATAAATATTACTGTTTTATAAAAAAATAACCTGACAGATTTGGTATCTCATTCTCATTTCGATGACCATTGATGTATGATGCTGCATTTAAATATTTATAATATACATAAATTTCATAGATATTTCTTTAAAATGCAGTTTCCAATTTGATGGATCTGGTTCTAGGTGCATGTCTATGCTGGTGCCCCAGAGACAGGTTGAGTCATAAGGTATCATCACAGCTTACACAACACCAGACAAATGGCACACAGTAAAAGAACATGGTGCATCTTTGTACACACACACACACACACACACACACACACACACACTTAACTGTGGAGAGGACAATTTCTTAAGTCAACTGAGAAATTTCAAGTGCAAACATTTATTTTACATTATTGTACTGTTATAATCAGATTAATACTAAAACAATGATCTTACATTACTTAATTTCCCATAACTTGAAAATAATATAGCCATTTCTTCACTTTCTCTGTAAGTGCTATAGTTATTTTGCCATATACCTAAATATCACACTTACACTTAGTAGAAATGGGGTAACACAGTGTGCTTTTATATACTTTGTGTAGGCCTTTTTTTCAATAATTTGTGAGATATGAAATATTTATATTTTGCTTGCTCTATCTGAACTCAGGCTACATTCTATACTAAGTTCAACTGTCTGGCAAGTTGGAGACCCTGAGTTTGATTCCTGGACAACATATATATATATGTATATATATATATATATATATATACACACACACACACACACACACACATACATACATACATACACAGGGGAATGAAGATTGTCCTACAGAACTTGTTATGGATCAGGTCTACATTCATCCAAGAAGCTATCCAATGGTTCTAGAAGAACATTCATCTGATCTAATGCTCATTAGAACAAGTAAAAGAAAGTTTCCAATAGTAGCATATGTTTCATAGAATCCTTCTTTCCTTGAGTATCACAGAAGATATCGCTCAAAGGTGCTTCCCATAATCTTCCGTTGGTGATTGTGAAGAGTAACTGAATGTATGTCCTATGAATTGGTGATAGGATTTTTCTCAACTGAGTAGTTTAAAAGGTGAATAAATCCTCTGTGCCTCATTTAAAGAAAAGTTCATTCTCCATATAAATATTTGTATTTATAACATACTGGATCCTTGAATATTATGACCCTGGATATCTTCGTTTCTGAAAAGAAAGGACAACGCGGGCAACTTCAGGTCTACACACTGAGGTTCTACCTGAAGTGGGAACTTGGAAATTATGTTATAGTAAGAATTCATCAGTGAGATTCATAGCTGAGACCTTGCCAAATGGACACGGGAGTATGTTTCCCTCTGTTCTGCAATTATAGTTACTCAGAAAACTTTTCAGTTTGCCTTGAAATAAAGCATACCTTTCTTAAGACTGAGGAGAAGGATGTGTAAAAATGTCAAAGTACAAATATTCTACTCAATTTCCAGAAATAATTTGTAGCTAAAAATACAGGGTACAAGGTGGGAAACAAGAGATGAGGACACAACCAGAAATCATGCATCAAGCTCTAGTCTCCCATGAGTCCAAGAGTACAAGGTGAAACAATGAGTAAACAGGCAGCAAATGAGACTTAGAGAAGTTGCCAAGCCTGTGCCTGATCCATGCTACTCTGGATAGCAAAAGATGAAATACCTGAGCTTACCACACTTCTGTTTGGAACCAAACTTTGATGCCTGTAATCTCAGCATGTGGAAGACAAGACAGAAGCCAGCAATAATGCTTATAGATGAAAATTCTCTATGGCTGGGCAGAAGTCAGCAGTTATCTTTGTAGATGAAGATCTGCAAAGATCTGTAGATGAAGATCTGTATCACAGCACGTGGGACCACCAGAGTCCGCATTGCCACCATAGATGAAAAGAAGAGTCATATCCCCAAGTCCATCTTGAGGCAGGAAAGCTCCATGCAGTCCTAGTCTGACCCTGCAACCACTTCTCCTGTAAGAATGTTCCTGACACTATTTTGACAAACACAATTGATAATAATTTTTATGTAGTATCTAATGTTGCCTAACACTGAGAAAGTGTTCAAATTTCAACCTGAGATGATGAACCTCAAAAAAATTATTACTGAGTAAATTGAGGAAATTAAGGTAACAGCCATGGAATGATGTGGCAGCCTTACAATAATATGAAGAAGTCAGTGTGATAGCCTGGACTTTCAGTCCTAGTTGTTTGGGAGGCTGAAGTAGGTATGTCTGCTGAATCCAGAGATCAAGACCAGTCTGAGCAACATAGTAAGACTATTCCAGAGCAGAAAACTAAAAAGGTAATGTAAAATTACCTTTGTCAATAAATGGAGTATTAAAAATTACTGAGAGTTAGAGAAGGCTATCCAAATGAGTTGATGTCTAATTTGAGCCTGGAAGTACTAACAACAGCAAAAACAAGATTTTCTGATAGCAAAAATATCTATATGAAGTAATGGATAATAAAGTATAAAACCGACAGGTGATAATATTTTTTTAGTAAAGTATATAAATGGCAGTGTGGATGGAGAGTTGTGATAGAGAAGACTAGAAATGGAAGGGGGATCTCTCTCTAGATTTCTCTGTAAAATACAGTGAGCTCTTGTGTTCAATGGATTTTGGTGCAATATTTTATATATATGAATGTATTTGATGAAACATTTTAGAAAGCTATTTATGCTTCAATATGATGATAAGATTAAAAAATAGTATCAAAACAGCAAGGGTATTTAGCAATGTTCACAATAAGAGTAGAGAACATTTGATTGAAAAGATAATAGATTAAGAGATATTGCAATAAACGTTGAGTCTGATGTATGTTAAGAAGCTGAGGAGGGCTGGGAATTTAGCTCAGAGTTTCTAGGATCTGCCTTGCAAGTGAAAGATCCTGAGTTCAATTCCCAGTAACCACATATCACAATGCCAGGTGTGGAGACTTATGCCCATCAGTAATAAGTACTATGTACCACAGTGCCAGGACTGGTGGCTGCAGCCTGTAATCCCAGCACTTTGGAGGCAGAGGCAGGAGGATTGCTGAGTTAGATAGAGGCTGAGTTCAGGACCAGCCTGAAGTACAAAAATGAGATTCTGTCTCAAAACAAAACAAAACAAAAATAAACAAAAGAAGCTAAGAGACTGGAAAATGTAAAAAGATGTCTTCATCAATTTATTTAATAATTACCATTGAGCTTCCTCTGCTGATCAACTTTATAGACTTAGGTAACCATGACTGATTAAGGAAAATAGAAAAGATGCTGAAGATAGTGAGAATTATTTTAACAGAAAAATATAGGCCAATCCAGTAAACATAACAGATGCAAATGAGCAGTATGCAAAAACAATAAACAATATAAAGGAAGGAAAAAGGAATTTGGTATTATTATTTTTCAAATATCAGAAGGAGAACGATTGTTCTAAAAACATAGACAACTATTTTAAAAGGATTGCTTACAGTTGGGAGAAATGCAAGGCAGTAATGCACAATATAGATCTATTTGATTATTTTAATTGCCATTTGTAAGATATGAGAAGTTATTACTACAAAATATTTTAAAAGGGTAATGAATATAAATATGCTGATTAGTTGTTCTTTGAATCTCTAGACAAAGTGACAAAGCAAAATAATGAGCTCAAATATTCAAATTCCCAGATCTACAAGCATATAAACAATCTAAGGGCATCTAAGTGTTCTCAGTTGTAGGACTGATATTTCAAAAGCCACAAAGAAGCTCCACTGATGTGACAGCGTGCATATCACTATACATATCAGTTTAAAGTTCAGCTTTGGGGTCTATCTAAAGTCACAGTGAGGGTGCAAGTGAGAAAAGAATGGGATCCTGTAAACTGCAATGAAGATGTTCTGGAAGAATCTGGAGAAGACAGGGACATTGAATTGCTCGGTTCTGATGATACTATTTTGCTAAAAGAGATTTCCTAACCTTCAGTGACAGAGGAATTATCTCCCTCATTCCCTGTAGGGTTGGCCTATATCTCCACTTGCAGCTGAGCAGACTAATTGTAGTGCCTATGTAAATAGTATCTTCTCCTGGTCTAGTCACCAAGCAGGACAGTGTCAATACTCTGAAAGACACATATTCATCAGTCATTCTTGCCTCTAGAACTATTACCAGCTTCAAAAATTAGAGTGCTCTTAAATGTGAAATACACAGTATGACTCATGAGAAGACATTACATTCCTGAAGGACTGCTCAAGTTTTCTAATTATTTGTAGCAGAGGTCTCAGGGACTAGCATTGGAATAAACTTTAAGCATGTAAGATAATCATGAAAGAGATATAAACTGGAGCTAAAATGAATTTCTTGATTCTAGGTTTAACGTCACAGCTCAGAGATTCTAAAGAAATGGCAATAGTTTATTCAGGTGATTGGCTGAAATGCGGATCCTTAATGGTTCACTGTGAATGAGCTGGAAATGCCTGATATTATTTCACATTTAAAGGTTTAGGGAAATTACAGCGTTGGAGTGGGTTTGTCATATAAAATTTAATCCTGCACACTTGAAGAGTCCAAAAATGGTACCCTTCACCAGAACTTTAAGAAACAGATTTGGGAGCACTAACATCTTCGACTAGCTTCATTATTTCTCTCTGTATGTGAGACCTTACACCAGGAACCAGAAGCACTCAACTGGGACTCTTATATATGATGGATATAAGTGACTGCCAGTTTAGCATGGATCAAATGGCTGTGCACAGCTCTGAAAAGCAAGGTGACTGTACGTATCCTAATTGACACTAAAAGCAAAAAGATACTTGAAATTGTCTGTCATGTATAGGCTTATAACATTGGCTAATAAATTATAATATTATTAGAAGTGAAATACAAAATCTAAATTTTGACTGAATTTATAAGAAGACTATTAGGGCACACAAAATTATTCTCCAAATTATAAATAATAAAGAGTTACAGCCTCTCCCTCTACAAATAACGAAGAAGGAGCCCAGTTGTAGAACTGGGGCTCCTTAAAGAAAGGGGGAACTGAGTCATATTGATGAAGGATGCTAGTACACTTCCTAAACACTACATTGTTAATTGTTTCACTCCTATTATAAAGAGACCCATGACATTTCATGCATGTAGCTGCACACCGGGGAAAAGGAAGCAATTAGGTGTCTTAGAGATTACCCGGCACAAGTTCTAATCTAATTCAGATAAAAGCAGGCATGAAACATTTACTGAAGCCTTTCTGTAAGAGAAGATGTCTATGGAGTTCAGGTGATGGAAGATGACCAGTGATATTTAATCGATGTCTAACTCGGAGTGGCTGAATTAAGTCTCTGAATTTTTGCTGTAATTGTATCCTCGGTGTCAGAATGCAGAGTTATGATAGATATACTCAGTACTGGACAGAATCACCACATCAGTTCCTCAACCTGTGGAATGAATGCCTTTACGTCAGAAAAGTCAATAGATTTCTCACTGTTTGTTCTTCCTGGGAAGGTAATAATATAACCCTGGAGGAATTTCAGAGATTAGAAAGTAAAGTCACCACCAAAATTTAAAAGATGCAGAGCTGATGGCTCCCATGACATTCCCAGTTACCTCTCTTATTTTTCTTGTGTATGAAAAGAGGTGAGTCAGAGAGAATCAGTCTTAAGTGGTGACTCTAATTGGTACTACTGTATCAGACATGGATTCCTTTATTGAGCAGATTAGTATATCTCAAACACCTGGTATTCAGCTTTTCATTTGACAATTGCATTTTAAAAAGTCTATACCTAAGCACAAGGTCAAAGGAAGCAATTATTTTTCAGTTGGTAAGGTCAGAAGTACATTTTACTGTCCTCTCTCAGGCCATATAAATCCTCCAGTTCTGTCACAATGAAACTGACAAGGATCTTGGCAGTCTTTCTCTTCAACATAACACAATGAAGCAGATAACTTAGTAGTAAGGCAATCCGAGAAGCTTCCACTAAGAGGCTGCACCCTGATTCCTTTAAACTGAAAGTGAAGCCTGTAATTCAGGCTTTGTAGGCTTTTGGACCTCTGTGTCAATAGACTAAAAATGGAGGTACGGTTTCAGAGAGATGACAAATGGTTCACAACTTTAAGAAATGGAATTATGAGTTAGTTTGCTAGGTAAAGAGCGAAGATCTACTGAGATGTTTGCTGGAGGTCAAGAGAGTGCGAGATGGTTAAATAAAGTAGTTCTAAATATCAGTTATGATTGCACAGTATGACATGCTGACATTAAAGTAAGAGAGTTTCATTTTTGTATATAAAATACTCCAGAAATGTCTAATGAGAAGTGTGAACATAATTGTATGGAGAAGTAGGCTCTGTTACTTGGTAACATTTGGTACTTTTTTCTCTGCAACTGCAACTTTGGTTTGGTATTGCTGGGAAAATTAAGAAACCTGTCCTCCACTGCAACTACAGATGGCCAAATAGCACAACTTTGGTAAATTAGAAACAAGTAAAGTCTTGTGGGTTTTCATAAAACTTTCTTGAATAAAAATTAGCATTTCAGAATTCACTGACCCTTTTCAGAAATGTATGTTGAACTTACACATGGAATTCCAAACTCAACATGGAGAAACAGAAATGAATTTTGGCTTGAAGACTTCAAAAACACTGGAAATGTGTTTTTTATTTGTTTGTTTTGTTTTAATTATGAAATAAAGTATAACACAGCCATGAAGAATGATAAATTTTTAAGGGGTTTTTTTTTGGCAGTACTAGCAATCAAACTATCCTTTCATACCTGGGATAAATCCAACTTGGTCAGGGTGTATAATCCTTTTGATTATTCTCTGTATTCTGTTTCCTAGTATCTTATTGAGGATTTTTGCATTGATGTTCATTAGGGATATTGGCCTGTAGTTCTCTTTTTTGGTGGGTCTATCTCTGCTTTTGGAATCAGGGTAATGGTTGCTTCCAGGAATGAGTTTGGGAGTACTGCTTCCCTTTCAATTTCATTAAAGAGTTAAAGAAATAGAGACACTAAATCTTCTTTAAAAGTTTTGTAGAATTCAGCAGTAAAGCCATCAGCAGAGCTTTTCTTTTTTTTCCCAGGTTTTTCTTTTTATTACATTTTCAATTTCACAATTGATATTGGCATATTTAACATTTTTATATCTTCTTTCTTTAACTTTGGAAGTTCATATATGTCTAGAAATCTATCCAGCTCTTCTGTTTTCCATTTTATTAAAATACAAATTTTCAAAGTAGGTGTTTATTATCCTCTGGACTTTTTTTTTTCTTGGTTGGTAGTAATTTCCCCCTTCTCATTCCTAATAGCATAGGTATAAACCTATTCCTTTTTTTTTTTTTTTTTGATAAGGTTAGGTAAGGGCCTATCAATTTTGTTTATCTTTTCAAAGAACCAACTCTTTGATACACTGAGTTTTTGTATCATTCTCTTAGTTTCTATTGCATTAATTTATGCACTGATCCTTATAATTTCTTGCCTAATATGAACTTTGGGTTTGTATTTCTCCTCTCTTTCTAGTCTCTTGAGGTTCAGCATTAAATTGTTTGTTTGAGTTTTCTTGATTTTCTGGATGTAGGCCTTCCTGCTATGAATTTTCCTTACAGAACTGATTTCATTGTGTCCCATAAATTTCTGTATGTTGTGTTGGGTTATCATTTAAATGTAAGAACTGTTCAATTTCTTCTATAATTTCTTATGTGACCCATTGGTTGGTCAGCAGAGCTTTGTTCTGTTTTTATGTGTTTGTGAGGATCTTGGGCTTTTTTTTGCTATTTAGCTCCAAATTCAAGGCACTGTGGTCCAACAGTATATAAGGTATAATTTCAATCCCTTTGCATTTACTTAAACCTGTTCTATGAACAAACATATGGTTTATTTTGGAGAATGATCCATGAGCAGCTGAGAAGAATGTAAATTGTGACTTCATGGGGTGAAATATTCTGTAGGCATCTATTAAGTCCATTTGCTGAAGAGTTTGGTTTAGGTCAAGTATTTTCTTACTGACTTTTTGTCCAGTCAATCTGTCTCTTTGTTACAGTAGGGTATTGAAGTCCCCTACTACAATTGTATTGGAGTTTATCTGATTCTTCCTGTCCATTAATGTTTATTTTACATAATTGGGTGCTTTAGAATTCAGTGTAGATCGATATTTAAGATTGTTATTTCTTTCTCTTGGATTTTTCTCTGTACTAAATGGTAGTGTTCTTCTTTATCTCTATCAGTTTGGCTTGAAGTCTATTCTGTCTTTAAATAAGATTGTCACTCCTACTTTTTTGCTGTTACCTCTCAAATGGAATATTGTTTTCCATCCCTTTACTTTCAGTCTATTAGTTTCTTTTTGAATTAGGTGTGTTTCGTGTATGCAGCAGATTGTAGGATCTTGTTTCTTGATCCATTCTGCCAGTCTGTCTCTTTTAATTGGTGCATTGAATCCATTGACACTAACAGTTTTGATTAATATAGGTAAATTTATCGCTGTCATGTTTTCCTGTTCTTGGCTTTGTTATTCTTTGCTTTTGCCCTTTGCACATCAGTTTCTTGTTTGGCCTGATCGGTTGACTCTGATAGGTCTAATGGATTTATAACTTTCCTTATTTTTCTCCAAGATATTCTTTAGAATGTTTTGGAGTGCAGATTTTGATTTGTGAAGTTTTTCTAGTTTTCTTTGTCATTGAAGTATCTTATTTCTTCTTCAGTTTTGAAGAACAGTTTTGCAGGATACATCAGTTTGGGTTAGAAGTTGTTTTCCTTCAGGGCCTGAAACATTTCACTCCAGGCTCTTCTTGCATTGAGTGTTTGGGTTGAAAAGTCTGCTGTGATCCTGACAGGCTTCCCTTGGAATGTAGTTGTTTTCTTTTCTCTGAATGCTTTCAGTACTTCATTCATTCATATATATATATATATATATATATATATATATATATATATATATATATATATATACCAGAAGCTTTTATAATTATATACCTAGGTGTAGATTTTTTCATGTCACAGGAAAGTGGAGTTCTGTATGCTTCATATATTTTTATGTCCAGTTCTTCTGCTTTTCCTGTGAAGTTTTCTGCCATTTCTCTGTGAATAGTATTTTTGTATTTTGTATTATCTCCTGATTCCTCAATAACTGCAAATCAATATAAACCAATCTTATGTTATTCTTCTTTCAATCATCTAGGAGTTGTTGAATTGATTTCTCATTATCCCTTGCCATTTTCCATAAATTATGCCTTTTCTATTTATTGGCTGAGATCCTATCTTCTAAGTCTGAAATTCAGTCTTTTGCCATATTCATTCTATTGTGTAAACTTTTGCTTTCTTTCTGTTTTCCTGGACCTCTACTTGTAGGAGTTTATAAGGTACCATTGCTTTTGTTATCTCTGATTCTAACAACTTCCTGATTTCCTCTATATCTTTATTAATCATAGTGTTGACTGTGTCAAATACCTCTGTTTTCATCTCAGAGATCAGTTCTGATTTCCTTTTTACCAGATCTGCTTTGGTTACCTTTCCCAGGAACCCTGGAGAATGAGCTTCAGACTTCCCTGTTTCCATTCTCCCTGTAACCTTGGGGTGCATGAAGATCTTTGCATCTGAGACTTTGAACATTTCCTCATCTCCGAGTTTTTGTTGTTGCTGCTGTTTTTGGCTTTATATCTGCCCTGTTATCTAATGATGTTTGTTGCAAGTCTCTTTCTTCCTAATATTTAGGAGCCTTTAAATATCAATATTTCCTGGGGTGTTCTTCTAGAGTCTGTATTGGGACCTAAACAACCCTACTTCTGGCACACCATGTAAGGCACTCCAACAGCACAGTCAGATCACCTTGACTGAAAAACACTGGGTAGTATAGGCTCACATGCCCCAGCCCCAGGAGCTGGTGTCTATTCTGTGTCACTTGAGATCCCCGTGAATTCAGTGGTGCCTAGTTTACCTAGAGTGTCACTGGTTGTGTTCAGTGCCTTAGGCGTGAAGGCAGGCAGGCCCTGCACCCAAGCCTGTCAGTCTAAAGGTGCCGTGTAAGGTTCAAGTGGACTCCTCTGAATACTCTATATCTGGAATGTCCCTTGGCATGCTTGGTACAGTGGGTGTGGAGACAGGTCCCAATTCTGTGTACATGCATCTACTGGCCCCACATGAAATTCCAACAGACTCCTCTGCAACGCTTTTACATAAAGTGTCTCTGGGTACACTCAGTGTGGATAAGTTGGAGGCAAGTAGGCCCCAGACCTGTACATCCACATCTTCTGGTGCTGTCAGAGGTTTTACGGGACTCCATGGAGTACCTTTTGTCTGGAATATCTCTGGGTGCACTCAGAGCAGTCAGTTTGAAGGCAGTCTGTCCACATCCTTGTGTGCAGCATCTAATGGCACCACCCAAAGTCCAAGCGGACTGCACACCTACACAGTGTCCCTGGGCACATTTCTGGGGTTGGCATGAAAACAGGCAGTGCTCAGCCCCATGGGCAGCACCTAGTGGAGCCCCCAGAGGTTCCAGCAGTCTTGCTGCACACCTATACACTGTTCCTGCATGAGCTTCTGCAGTCTTCGTGGAGTCAGGCAGGCTCTGACCTGTGCTCCAGTGTAATGACACTGCTTGAGGAATTATGGGCTCAGCACACACCTATACAGTCACTGGGTGAGCCTCTGCAGTCTGTGTAGAAGATCGAAAGGTCAGGGTCCATGCCTCTGCATGGCTGTAATGGCTGCACTGGCACTGCCTAAGGTTCCAATAGGCCCACTTATTCACCCATACAGAAACCCTGGACATGCTTGTGCAGTTGGCTTGCAGAAAGGCAGGCTCCAGCCCTTGTGCTACTATAATGTGGCTGCCTGAGGTTCCCGCAGCTCCACGCACTACTATACGGAGTCACTGGGTGCACTTCTGCAGTGGGCCTGGAGGCCAGCAGGCTCTGGCCTCTTCACAGATGCAGTGGTGCTGCCTGAGGTTCCAACAACTACACCTACTCACCAATACTGAGCCCCTGGAAACGCTTGTGCAGTAGTCTGGAGGCTATCAGGCTCGGGCCCTGCGGGGTTGCAATGGTGTTGTCCGAGGTTTCTGCAGGGGCAGAATGCTCCTATACAGAGGCCCTAGGAATGCTGCTGCAGTGGGCCTGGAGGCCAGCAGCAGTGGCTGCAATCTGGTTGATGTTATTTTTGTTACTGCATTAATCATGTACAAATAAAAATTAATATTTTAATAAAATAAGAATTTGTGTAATTACTAAGATTTTAAAATATGTTCATGAATGAGGAATAAAGTATTAAATACAAGCAAGAAATCTAGGGATCATATCAACTATGAATAAAAATATTCATTGTTATTTATGCAACATTATTTTATGTATTCCTGCAAGCAATTTTGAATTAATTACAGAAGAGTGACAAAATATTTTATTAAAATATATTCTGTGACAGGCGACAAATAGGTACTAAATATCCTATCATACTATCATAACAACATTACAGAAATTTCCATTTAACAGAAGAAAATGAAACTCTGGAAGGCATATTAATTAGATGAAGATTTAGTGTTTAATGAATGGTGACTACCAGTTTATGTGCCTCTTTATCTTGCTGCCTTTAATAAAGTGTGAATTAATTTAAAAAATGATAAGTTTTTTTCAATAAAGTATGTTTCTTTTGAATTCAAACTATTTATCATTACAGTAGATATTTAAATATAGATATATCTAATGATGAAAATAAATAATTTTCCTATATTAGAATAAACTTCATAATTTTTAAAGTAGAATGAAAGAATGCCAAATTTTAAGGTATGGCAAACTTTATTTCCTTTTCTAAAATTGATTTTATTTGTTATATATATATATATATATATATATATATATATATATATAGTGATCAAATTAAACTGTGATTTGCACCCTTGACTCTCATTTTTTCCCATTCCCCTGACCTCGCTACAACTTCACCCCCATATATATAAGCTTTATATCCTTTTTTGTTTGTTTTTAACACTTTTTTAATAGTTGATTTTTTGGGATATATTTTAAATACACATCGCAATTACAGTCAACATTGAAAACTTATACCAGTATATGACATGGCTTAATCTCATTTTTTTCCTATCTCTCTGCCCACCTCTATATACATAAACTTTATTTCTTTTTTTAATATCATATTTTCCCTCACATTATATATCCTTACTCCTTTAGCATTTGAATACTTTCTATTTCACAGTATCTATCATGCACTCTAGAACTCATTTTTATCTTCAGTTTCCAAAGAGAAGATGCAGTATTTACACATTTGTGATCTATTTATTTCACTTATGAGTATGTATTTAAGTCCATTTGAGTACTAATGACTCAAACTAATCATTCTTCATTTCAGAGGAGTACTCCATTCCATAAAAGACCCACATCTTCTTTATCCAGTCTCCATTTGATGGACATTTGAGTTGTTTCCAGTATTTAACTATCACAAACTGAGCTGCTATGTACATGGGTGCACAAATGTTGCTGTTATATGAATCTTTTAATTCCTTCATGTGTATGTTTGGCAGTGGAATAGCAGAGTCAAATGGAATCTCTAATCCAAGATTTTGAGGAATCTCCACACTGCTCTCCACAGTGGTTACATCAGTCTACCTTCCCACCAACAATGAAGAAGAGTTCCTTTCTCCTCACAGCCTTGTCAGCATTTATTGTCAGTTAATTTTGAGATAGCAGCCATTCTTTCTGGAGTGACATAGAATCCCAGTGTTATTTTCATCTGAATTTCTTGAATGACTAGTGATGTTGAACATTTCTTCATATGCTACTCAGCTAGCTGCTTTTACTTCTTCCCTTGAAAACTATCTATTCATTTCAAATGCCCATTTTTGAATTGTGTCTTTAAACTTGAGGGCATTGATTTTTCTTAAAGCTTTTTATATATTATATATAGTAGTAGCCCCTTGTATGAGAAACTCCTGGTAATTTTTTTCCCAATTTATTGGTTGTATTTTTTCTTTGCTGGTGGTTTCTTTTGCTGTGCAGACTCTTTTCAGTAGGATGAGATCCTATTTGTTGATTCCTTCTGCTAGTTCTCATGTTACAGAAATTTGATCATAATGTCTTTCCCTAAGCCAATGTCTCCAAGAGTTCTATCTACCCTGTTTTCCAGCAGGGTTAGTATTTCTATTTTAATATGGAGGCTTCTAATTCACTTTGATTTTAGATTAGTACATGATGAGATAGATAAATCTAACTTTTGCCGGTTAAAGCCAATTTTATTTCCAGAACCATTTATTAAAAATGCTATTTTTTGTCCTTGGAATATTTGGCACTTTTGTCAAAAATGAAGTGGCATAGTACAGCTATAGTAGATTCTGTATTTTCTAATGTATTCCATTGTTTCTCAGGTCTGTTAGTTTGCTAGTATCATGCTGTTTTTTATCACAGTGGCTTTATAGTATAGTTCCAAATTGGGGATTGGGATGACCCCTAACATGTCTTTATTGCCTAGAATTTCTTTTGATCTTCTAGATCTCTTGCAGTTCCAGATGAATTTTTGGATTATTTTCTCTAGATCTGTGAAACATACTCTTGCCAGGCAGACTCTATTCCTCTGAGCTACAACCCCAGACCAGCAAAGTGTGGTTCCATCACTGAAAATGTATGTTTTTACAACTTTATCCATCTTTATATGCTCTCATATTTATATTTTAATAGGTTTTAAATATACATTAATATTCTCTGCAATATTGACTCATGCCATTTATAATGTTTGTTTCAGGTGGTAATCAGAAACAAAAAAATGTGTTATTTTTTGGAGGAGAAAATATTCCATAAACAGTCCTGTTTATAACACATTCCCTTTGCATTAATGACAAATAAAAACAAATGATGATATAAGACCAAATTAAAGGAGGAAAAGTAGAGATATTCTATAATTTTAAGTAACAAACTAAATAAATCAATTATTAATTTGTTTTCTTACCTCAAGTTACTTAATCATGTGGCTCACAGGTCAAATGGTAAAGAAAAGGTAGATTCTGAGCGAATTCACACTTCAGAGGTATGTGTGTGTATATGTGTGTGCATACAGGTATGCACATACAACTGTGTGAAACTTTAAATTGACTGAGATCTTCCCAAAAAAATGAAACTAAAGTTTAAAGATGTTGTAATTCAAAGAGTGATGCTTAAAAAGCAAAATCTTCATTTTGAAGAAAATAGTACTGGTTGGAAATATAGTAGGAGCGAAAAAAGTTTAGGGAGTGCCATATAGTGGCACACTCCATATGTACTAAATTCTATTAATTTTTATGAATATTCCTCTTTATGTAATATATATATGTATATATTTTACCTGCATTAATTGAAATTTAAATGTATAAAGTACCCGGAAGAAGGAATTTCATATAAATGCAAGGTACTATGGTAAAACAGCAATAAACAATGTCATTTACAAAGAGGTAGGATTGATTGTTTCTGAATATTTTTAATAATTTAACCTTAAAAAATAAAAAAATAAAAATGAATAATAAGAAGTAGGAATGAGATCGAATGTGCAAATGGAGGACAGATGATGGAAAGGAATTAAGACTGTTACGTGCATGTACCAACTCCAGAAAAGAACATATATCTTATATATTTCAAATATGTACTATTTTTAAAAATACAAAACTTTTCATTATTAAAATAACAAATCAATAGTCTTAATCAGAAGGTGGCTATAAAGTTAAAACAGAAAGACTATTTAAGTGTTTAATGATGTCTTAAGTCTTTCTAAAGAGATTATCCTATTTCTGAATAAAATTTTGACATATATGTAATGTTTTATCATTTTATACTTTTTTGGGTTTTTTGTTTGTTTTTGAGACAGGGTCTCACTTTTCTTTCTTTCTTTTTTTTTTTTTTTTTTTAATTTGTAATTCAGGCTGGCGGTGAGCTCAGCCTTGAACTCACAGCAGTCCTCTTGCCTCTGCCTCCCAAGTTCTGGGATTACTGGTATGAGGCACAATGCCCAGCTCACTATACTTTTAGAAAAGAATAAAATTATTTTCATTTTATCAGATGGGGTATGGATTGAATAATGATCCTGCCTTCCAATTCATATATTGAAGTTCTAAACTCTAATACTTTAGAATGTGACTCTATGTGGATATATAATCTTTACAAAGGTGTAAGTTAAAAAGTGCAAATAGGGACACCTCTGATGATACCTAGCGGTGTTTTCAAGAGATTTGTTAGCCGAGGAGCTCATGATTAAGCACAAATTTTACAACTAGAGGAAATAGAATAGCACTTTCTAATTGATTAAATTTAATTAATTTATTTGTTAAACTGGACTTCATATCACTGTGAAGCCCCTCAGTTCAATTTCCGAAAGCTCAAAATTAAAAATAAAATGGTACTAAGGTAGAATCTAATCAAATCTGATCAGCATTGTAATTAAATGGGTGTGATTAGGACAAAAAGAGTAACCAGGCTTTGTTGGAAAACAGTGAGGCTTAGAAATAATCTATTTGTCATTATTTATTTTTCATTTTTATCTTTATATTGTTAGTTTTAGGGGGAAGCAAAAGAAGGAAAATAAGGTTTAAAAAATAATTGTGATATATTATAGACATGCAGTAGCTATCCACAAGAAATGAAATCATTATGTAATGCAAAAATATGCTAATAAAATAACTGAACAGGAACAAAGAGAGAAAAAAAGAAACAAAAAAGAATGAAAAAAAGGGAAAAAAGAAAGATGGATGGATGGATAGGAAAAGAAGGAGGGAGGGGAAAGTAAGAAAAAAGGAAAGAGACAGTTATAAACCAGATAAGACTATGAGAGGGTCTTGTCTTACATCTCACAGAAAAAATAAGAATAGCCAGGACCTGGATTCAGTCTTATGGCTTCCTGAGCCTGGAAACTATGAAATCCTACCCTTTAAAAAATCCTGTTTGTGATACTCTGTCACAGGTGTACCACCATGTGAGCAGACACTTTTGTAACAAAAGTCTAGTTTTGTAACAATCACTTTAACATATTACAGAGGTACCTCTGGAACTGAACATTAGCCAGAGCCTTAAAAATCTTTTAGGTGCTTGATATAAAATCTTAGATTTCCTTGAAGAGACATAAGCATTAAAAAAATCTCCTGGGAAGATCTATAGTAAAGAAGAATTATTAAGTAAATCTATTTTCAGAAAGAAACAATACTATATGATTGTGGCATTTTATTTCATTTAATTGATAAATTAATGTAGGTATTTTCTGGCAAATATACTGTGAAGGAATAATTGTGTATTTATAATGACACATTTCATTAAAACAGAATTGCTGCCCATTTGGCTTCAGTGGTTAAATGAAGTGTCCACTTTTAAGAAAGAGGTGCTCACTTCTATCCAAACACTTCCAGAAACTCATCTCAGGTGGAAACTTATCCCCAGTGTATTCATCCACTTCTTATTCCAAAAGTCAGGTTCAGGCATACAATAGCTGTCCATAAAATAGCTTTATATAATAAACCAGCAGACCTCTCAGAAGTTGGAAAATATATTTTCACCCATTTAACATGTACTTTTGTGTCCCATATATGTAACAGGTTATCTAACTAGTGTGATTTTGAGTTATTGTAGAAAGGCCCTTCTTATCTCAAAAATAATTCCTTCTCACATCTCTCTGATTAAGTATTACATGTTTATGTTTGTGAATAGGTTTCAGAGCATGAATAGTTTTCAAAAACTAGAATCAAACACTCTTTACTATTAGTAGCTCACTTTCTTAACTCATACAAAAATAGCTCCATTGTTCTTAGCCAATTCAATGAAATAATAAATCAATTTAAGCTGAAATTGAAAATGAGAAGCTTATCAGAATTGTGCACTCAGGAAAACTCTGATGTGGCTGTTCATAATCAACACATATTAAAATTCCTCATGTAAAATCATGCCTATAGTTTTTAAGAAAACAATAAATTATATAACCTCACTCCCACTCAATCACTTCCATCGCTTAATCATAACACTGACATTAATGATGTAGTTGGAACTGGTAAGAAAGGATAATATTTATCAGCTACAGGAAAGAATATTGGGCTACTTTCTTTTGGATAAGAACCAGCAAGTTTTATGGAGGTAGTCATGATATTCCAGGGGAGTGTGTTGGATAGAGTGCAAGCAGGAATATTGCTTTCCAAAGAAGAAATTTATTTTACTGTCTCCCTTTTATTTGTTATTTATTTTTTAAAAATTATCTTTATTGGTACATTATGAATATGCATCATAATTGCATTCAACATTAAGAGTTTGTATCAGAATATGACATGACTTCATTCTAATTTTTTCCCTTTTCTCTCTGCTCTGCATCCCCCCCATCCCCTATATACACATTTTTTTTCCTTTTGGAGAATTATACTATTTCTTTAGAATTAACCCTACCCTAGGGGCTCAGAAATTATTACATGCATATACTTTCATATGATAAAATATACTTTTAATTTTAATAAAATAGTATTTATAATTTATAGTGTAGAAGTCATAAATATCAATTATTTCACCTACCAATTACAAAGAAAAAGAAATTCCAGGTTCATGTGGATGAAATAAGCAAGGATATAAAACTGGTACATGTCTTGAAAATAATCCATAAAATGCAAAAGAGTTTTGAACTTTGAGAATGTTTGAGCAAGTCTGGAGAAGATACCAAGAATCTTTTTCTCTCCTCTCACTGATTTTTCTTCCTGTTAATTTGCAAACCTTCACACTGCTTTATTGAAAATGATGCTTCTCCACACATGGTAATGACACTCAAGACAGACCATGGTTTCAAGTTATTACTAGCACATCACAAGGGATGCTCTTTTATAGAGTTTCTATGGGGAAAAAGGAGATTATCTCAAAGGAAGATCTTGAAAATCAGTAACAATTTCCAACATTTTTTTTCTGATTCCACAACTACAACTTCTGATTTACTTTTGCCCTGAATATTAAAAGCAGTATTGATATTTTCTTTGATTTGACTCTTTGAAATAATAGGTCAATTCTGATTATTTTTACTCTCATTACTTACCTGAAAATACTGATGTGAGTAATCTTTTTTTCATTTGTGTTGTACACTTCCAATCTCATAGCATGACAGAGAAAACAATAGAACAATGAGTTCTCATTTATTTCAACTGAGTGCTCATGTTTTATGCCTGGCCTGCTACGTGACAGTCATTTCAACAAGTCTTCTTTCCCTAAGAAGTCTAATGTGGGATGGTTATCAAGTATGTTCAGTAGCTTCCAATTTCTACTCTGAAGATATCGCACACGTTAATAGCAGACCACATACTCGCTTATAGATCATGGAAACATGTGCAGTAAATGCATTTTAATCTGATTTACCTTACCAATATGAATACAATGAGTGTTCAATCAACATAAATATTCTATTATGAAGTGAAATATGAGGTGACTTAATATGTGTTTACATAAATACATTAATATTAATTTTTATTTTTGAGCAAATGGAATGTTTGGAGAATGAGAGTAGGAAGACTGAGGTGATACCTTCAAAAGTTCTCCTTTTATGACTGAATGAAAAAAATTAATCAAGAACACTATCACTGCTCAAGAAGTATGAGAGAAATTCTTCATATTATTTTTGATAGGGGCAAATTTGGCTATGTCCCTATATGCTACTAAGTGAAGTTAATTATTTTGTATAATTAATATCAAATATATTCACAATTAAATAAAGACAAACAACTATTTCTGCAGTTTCAGTATGTTAATCATATATCAATAAAAATAACATTGCAAATATGAATGTGTTCCTTGAAAAATGAATGTGTTCCTTGAAAAAAACTTGAGAATAAGCCTGTTAATATAGTGTATAACATTGATTGATTTACGTATGTTGAACCATCCTTGCATCCCTGGGATGAATCCAACTTGGTCAGGGTGTATAATCTTTTTGATAATTCTCTGTATTCTGTTTGCCAGGATCTTATTGAGGATTTTGGCATCGATATTCATTAGAGATATTGGCCTGTAGTTCTCTTTTTTGGTTGG
>PVIR01019458.1:0-31857 GCA_004026965.1 Petromus typicus
TACTGTGTGTGTGTGTATGTGTGTGTGTGTGTATATATATATATATTTATATATATATATTTATATATATATATTTATATATATACATACATACATAAGTTACTAGATATAAGTGTTACATATTATTAAATATGTATTGTTAAGAATTCCACAATATATATTTTTAAAATTTTAAATATATTTATGTAATATATTTTCACATTTTATATAAATTTGGATATTTTGCTAAGGTAAATAAATCCATCTGAATGTTTTAGTTTAGGTTAATAATTTTCTTTTTATCTTCTTGTTCTCTGTTTTTAATTCTTGTAATTTATAGTTTTAGAAATTTTCTTTTAAAGTAATCATAGAATTTTTAAAATGTGTATTTTTGACACAACCTAGACCTTTCTCCTAATTCTGTAGATGTTATGCAGTTGTTTATATACTTGAATTATTATTTTAGATATTTTGTATTAAATACTAATAGTATTATTATTTTGTACTAAATGTTTTTCAGAGTACATAGAAAATATTTATAAAATTGATGAAAAGTAGTATCATCATACAAATATGGTAGTTATCTTGATCAGAACTAAAATCCAGGAATATTATTTCAAATGACTCAAAGATCTCATCTACCAGGCACAAACTTATTTTTCAATAACTTACAATATGTATGGCAGGTAAATTTATGTCTAGTTTACACACCTATGAAGTTAACATTTGCTAGTCATACATCTTACTCTTTAGCTGTATGAGGCAGTTTTGAAAAACAAAACCAATGTATCGGAATGTAAGTACTAGAGGCTCTTAGGCTTTATCTTGTGATGTGTCTCTCTCTCCTTCTGTTTTGTCATAATGAATTTTATATCCTTAAATATTTTTCAACAATCTTAAACTCAATGTATTGTGATAATTCCAAATAATGAAAATGTCAAACAGGGGGACAAGGTCCAGAAAAATCTCAATTAAAAAATATATATATATAAATGCAATTTTATATGAGGTACACTTTATGTCAATTAGTTAATATAGACAAACTGAAGAATCTAGAATATATTTTTTTTAATTTTAATTTTTTCTAATTTTAAGAATATTTATTTGAAATAAACACATAAAAGAAACTCTAGAAGTCATAGAAGAGTAAGACCCAAGCATGTGGGTGGCTTAAGCCACCAGTCTCAGCAACCTAGGAGGCTGAGGCAGGAGGATTACAAGTCTGAGCCCAGACTGGGCAACATAGCTGTTTAGAAAAAACATTGTCTCCAAAATATAAATTAAAAAAAAACAAAAACAAAAACAATTAAAACATTAGGTGTCTAGCTCAGTATAAAGATCTGGGGTCAGACATCTGAACCCCCCAAAAAAGGTAATAATAAAATAATTTTTAAAAAACCAGTAGAGGGTGAGGAAAAGGAAACTCATCTCGGTGGGACAGTGGACTGGCATGGTCACTATGTGATGACACGGAGGAGGTCTTTAACTGTATTAAAATTATCTAATTATATTAGAACTATCACCACATATAAATACATGCACTGCCATGCTCAATGTCGCATTTTTCATGTGATGGATAAATATCCTTTTCTACAGGCAAATGGATAAAAAAATTGTATAGTGTGGATTTGATGTTATTTTACTTACCCTTTAAAAAGGAGGTGAGTGCTAGTATATATAGTTGATATTGTGCGATAGAAAATATTTTAAAGAAAAGAGGATATGAGGTAAACAAGAAGGGGGAAAAGAATGTGATAGTAATAAAGGAAAAAAACAAGTGTATGTATGTAGGGGGTCGGGAGTTACAGGGTGGGGGGAGGGGAAAATGAGAATCAAGTCGTGTCATATTCTGGTACACACTCTCAATGTTGAATGCGATGATGTGTATTCATAATGTACCAATAAAGATTTGAATTTTTTAAAAGGCATTTTTTTCCATTTTTTACAATTCTGATGAACTCTAAGGACATAAACTTTATTGTTTTGTATTTTTAAAAATATACTTTTTTTCTATGATTAAAATCATTATGAAAAGTGAAAGACCAATGAAAGAATAACACTGTAATGCCAACAAAACTCTAATAAGAATTGTTACTGAGTATGAAATGGGACATTGTTTTTTATTAATTATGGTATGTATTTGTCTCATAGTAATACACATTTCTTGAGATTACCCAACATTCCAGAAAATATATGCATTAATAATATATCTCATTGTGAATACTTAATCATGTTGACTTTCAATTTTATTTTTTCTTCAAGAGTGTCATCAAGAATAGATGTATACAGAAAACCTGGAAGTGCTCATAATTGAAGATATGGAGAGTTAATTAAAAGACACTTTTCAAAAGAGATATTTATCACACTTAAAAGTGTAATTTGCATGTTGGAGCCTTAGCTTTTCATTAGTTTTTCTCTGCCAAATAAATTTTTTAAATGCAGCTTGTAAAAAAAAAGACAAAAGTATAAAAATAACTTAAAGTGAACTACATACATAAAATCAAAAATCACATCTATAAGGTATTTGAACAGACCTATGAAAATGAGAAATACAAATAAAAATGAGATATTTTGCAAATGTTCCATTAGAAAAATAAAATAAAATACATTGAATGTAAAACAATTTTAAAAACCTTCAAACTACGAATATCAAACTTTTAGACTTTTCATTTCTTAACATTTTCCTACATGTGTGAGTCTCAGGAGGGAAGACAAAGAAGAAACCAAGATGGAAGAGAACACGATGCAGGCATGGAGTTCCCAGGATATCTCTTGGACAGGAAGATAGAGGTGCCCGCTCACTCAAAAGAGATATCTAAGACCTAGGAGGAAGAGCACACGTTCGAGTCTAGTTGGGCCAGTTTAACAACTTAGCAAAACCTTGTCTTAAAAATAGAATGGCTGGATTGTGTCTTGCACAAGTACAAATTCTCAATGTTAAATGTGATCATAATGTATGTATACAGTGCACCAATAAAGTCAAATTAAAAAAAAAAGACTGAGGGTTTGGAGATGTAATTCAGTGCAAAGACGGGGTAGGGGAGGGAGGGGGAAAAAGAGGCAGACTTTGGAGGATATGTTAGAAGAGAAGAGCAGAAAAAAAAGAAAAGAAAAGATAAAACTGAAAAGAACTGAGAATTGCAGAAAAGAAACCAAGTTTCATCTAAGGCATCATTTGCTCTAGCAATAATCCAGCACATCAGTTAAGACAAGGACATAGGTACTTTAGTCCTGTGTCACATATCTGGAGACTAGGCACTTATTAGGAATATGTACAAGCTGTCTTTCTTGTAATTGTTTCTTGTCTTGTCCCATCTCTTTCTGTCCCCTCCTCCTTTACAGAACAGTTCTCTACCAGTTCCATCTGTCTTGCTCAGGATCAGAGTTCCCAAGACTGCTCACTCACCACAGCTCTCTGCTGGGCCCATTTACCACTGACTTCTCCATTTTACATAGTAGAGCAATTTACATGCCTCTTGATAGAAATGCCTGTCTGTGTGTGGATACCTTATGCTCTCAACAGTTTTAAGGAAAAAGAAAAAATGGGAGCCCCATCTTAACCCAACAATGAGCCCCACCTTAACCCAACAATGCTTTATAAGAATATCAGGTTTCAGGTTAAAACAGAATAATTTTAAAGGTAAAAAATAACAAGTCTTTTTCAATGTATATGGGCTTATGTGATTTGAAGTCACTTGAGAAACATTACAAGCTTTGTTTTTACCGTCTTTGAGGAAAACTTCTTTGATCTCCGATGGAAATTTGACAAAATCTTTATTGAACATGTAGACATCAAGAAAGAGTTATCTTGCTACAATGCTGCACATTTACAAAAAGATACATTTTTCACATGTGATATCTGGAGATCTGTATTTATATTTATCTTTGTGCAGTGATATTTAAATATCCAACACCTAGCAGCTTATAGTTTTTATTAATTTCAACTTATTTTCATAAGGCAAGTGGGATTCTTGAATACCATAGCCAAATACCATCATAATTTAGATTAGAAATCTGTATTAAAAGTACAACCCACATGTGCAAGGATTTGAAATTCCTTTGTCGGTCAGCACAAAGGTACTTATAAGTTCACAGAGTTCAGCTAAGCATTTGCATTAGTACAGACAATAAGACACATTCTTCTGTTATTAGAAAGTGGCTTATAAAAATGTTCCCACATGTATCACCGAAGGAGTCCTCCAAGATCTGTTGGAAGGAACAGAAAAGTTTTAAAGGATGGATTTTATCATATAGATTCTAGTATTCACAATCAGGCCTAACTTTCCACTGGGCATTCTTCCACTGATTTTTACTTCTGCTTCTAGGAGAAGAAATAACTGTAATCAGAGATATACACACATATCTCCACATACCTCAGCTCTTGCTGAACTTAATGAAAAAAATTTTCAGGAAAATTAAAAAGCTGATGATTATGTGCAAATGGACATTTGCCACAAGGTATGATTTCTTTTTCCAGGAAGCAAGTACATTTAGTTTAATGTCCATTATTTCTAATAGGAAAGATGGGAAAAGGCACTGTATTACATATTAAGATTCCAGTAACAGGTAACATTTAGTTAAAAATAAATGTCAACATGTATGATTTAGGAAAGTATCCGAAAAACAAGTTCACAAAGATGTCAATAATTTTATTGAAATGGTGGTATCAAGTTAAAAACATATTAATCATATATTTAAATTGCTAAAATTATGATAGTACTAGAAGCAGTATTATTGGACAAGAATATTTTCTTGGAACAAGTAGACACAAAGAAAATTCACTGCTACAGATATCGTTCATATTTCAGTGTGAGGTGTGAGTGAAGATTATGAATGACCGTCAGAACTGTGAATAAACTTTCTCAGTTAAGAATGGGTCTCTGCTCTAGAGGAGTACCCATGAACCAGCAGAACTGAGAGAGGACAGGTATGAGAAAGCCTTGACTTCTATACCTAGGACTTGTGAATAGCAGGTAGGTAATAATTTAAAGTAATTCAATAGATAAGAAAGAAAGGTGCATACCTGAAATCTTAGGGGATTCGAGCCCAGCCTAAGATACATAGTGGGGTCAAGGCCAGCCTGAACTATGAAGTGTGATTCTGTCTCAAAAATTAAAAAGAAATGCAAGAAAAATACCACTCCTGACACATAATAACACCTTGAATTACTTTTAATGAAACTGCTATGTTAATTCTAAATTTAAAGAGGGATTCCAAGGATCAGAAACAGCCATGAAACTTTCTAAAGAGAACAAGGCTGAGGTGCAATGTCAAACTGAATATTAAAGGATAACAACTTGATTATAATAGGGACTGTGATAATGGTACCCATAGTGACTTATGGAACAGAACCGAGGAGAAACTAATTTTTTTAAAAAATGTGGAAATCATGGGCTAGATGTGTAGCTCGGTGGTAAAGCACTTTCCTAGCATACCTGAGGGCCAGGGGTCACTGCCTAGTATTGCAAAAACAAAACTAAACAAGATAAAACAATGGGAAATTAACACCTGAGATAGTTGCCATTCTATGCAGCCTTTTAGTACTCCAATTTATGCCCAATTAAATGCACTTTAGAAGCAATATTTTTCAATATACAGAAGTCATTTTAGTGTACTATTCTAACAGGAAGCGGGGGCGGGGGGGGCGGTTCTGCCCCCTGCATGTCTCAGGATACCCAAGTTCCCAGGCTCAGGGACGCTCCTCCTTCTCCTCCTCTTCCTGATTGAAAGCACTGAGGGTTAGAGCCAATGGCTGGTGCTCGGGGATGTCCGGGAGATCAAATTAGATAATGGAACAGAAAAGGCTTTAAAACCCTGAAGGCCCGAGAGAGATAAGGTGCTGCCACATCCCAGTAAATCGCGAAACATGCTGTCCAGTGGAATACTTGTGATCTAATAGCACAGGAAATCAATAATTCTGTTATTTTAAGCTCTACCCTTGACTTATCTCCTACTCAAAGAACAACTTCAGGAAGGAAAGTTCAGTTTCCTGTCTCTGACTTTCCCTTGTTGAAAAGCATGTGTAATGCTCTTTATTTATTTGAAAAATGATTTGGAACCAATGCATTCAAAGGATTTGGTTCGCAATATTATTACAATCACAGAAGGACATGTTCTAATTCTCGATATTTTGGGAAATGAAATGTAAAAGTTATCTAAATGTAAGAGCACTAACATTAAGCAAAATGGGTGAGATTCATTTTTTAATTCATATAGTCCGAATATCTTCATGACATTATTTACAATTATTCTGTAACAGTTCTAGGGGATACTGGTTGAGTAAGTGAAAAGCTTTTATTGTGTTTGAATATATAACTATTAAATTTTCAACATTAAAGAGAGAGAGAAAGATGGGGGAAGGCAGAGAGAAGAGAGAACCCATAAAAGAAACTAATTTAAAACAAAGACAGATAAGAAAGAAAGGTATCAAACCTTTGGTTTGAATCAAAGGGGATGACATATTAACAAAAACAATGTCAATAGTTATGACTTGTTGATTCTTAATTTTCTGTACCTAGTGATTATCTATTGTTAAGAGGCCTTAAAGAAAAAGTTCTTGACAAGAAATGTTTCTATTAAGCTATATTCCTTTTTTTTTTTTAATAAGAGAACATGGAGGAAAGGTTGGTTCTATTTTTGTTTCATCTGTTATGAGTCTCATTTCTGTATCAAAACTCTAACGACCATTCACATTGACAGCAAGGTTTTTTTACATCACCTGAGGATATTTTTGTTCATTGTTTTTACCCAATTTGCTTAGGTGACCATTAGCATAATGTAGGGACAATTTACAGTGGACAAATTGGAAATCAGTTTTTAAAAACAGGATTTTGAAAAATTGAGATATAGTCCATAAGAGAATGGAATTTTAATGACCTTTGAATGCCATAAAACTCTACTCTTTTCTTTTTAGTGAATGTGTACATTTTTATTGCTTTTACTGGTAAGAAAAAAGGACAGATGGCACCAAAATGGGACCTGGGAAAATCGCTTATAGTGAAACCAATTTTAATACCCTTGCTAATAACGTTCTCTCTATTCATAGAGGCCAGATTTTTCCAGGAAAAAGGGAATAATTCTTCATTTTTCCAGGGACTTTAACTCTTTCAATACCCCAGGGCCCTTTATGGTGCATTAAATTATACTAAATAGTCCAAAAGAATTAACACACTTTCCAAGTTAAGTCTTTTATTTCTTTCTGCTGGGTAACATCAGGCCATTGATCATATTAGAAGGTCTGGGCAACTCCCACAAGGTACTTTCCCTGATGTCAGAGTGAGCCAGGTGTGATGATTTCCTTTCTTGAACTCCAGTAAAGTTTATAAGACCCATTCAACATCACTCAGCTAAATCACTTAATGGCAAATTTATAACCCACAGTTCCTAAATGATCTAGTGGGTTGTTTCTATCACTTGTGAACTGGTATTTAAAAAGATCCCAGCTACTTGAATATTTTCTCAAATTGTATTGCTAGGTCTTCATTATCTCGAAACAAAGGAAAGAATTCACATCACATCATCTTTGTTTTTATTTTTTGTGTCCCTGAACTGGTCTAGTAAAATGATGAGGTCAGTCAAGCTTTTTATCCCACCTCCGGGGGTCTAGAGAAAAGGAAACCTGTCACTAATCCCTTTCACCTTACAGTCAAAGCACCTTCACCCAATTAACTAAGGCCAGGTGCACCCTCCAGTGAGTCTGAGGAATGCAGAGAACTCCACCCTTCCTCCCACCTTGGCAGCAAGGAACCCAGCCTGTACCCGATTAGCAAGCTTTACTGGGGCTGCACAAATTTCCATCAATCAAGACACCTTTCTCTCTGAAATCTGGAGAAGATCATGGGTGTTACACTGTAAACAAAACCACCCTAGCCAAATAATAGCTACAGCATGTTGTGCACTAGCTAATCTGCCCTATGTAGGAAGTTCTTTGTCAAGACAGATAAGTGACCAGTATTGACATCAGCAGCCATCAATGTGCTGAGCTAGCATTTTTACCCAGCTGGGCTTTAGCATATTCTGAAAGTTTGCTCATGATGTGCCACTAATGATGTGAATTTTTTGGAGTACATCTACACACAAAGGAGTGTTAAGTGTCATTTCCACATGCCATGGGTGCCCTGGGCAGAAGTAGTATGGATGTGCTTCATAATCATGTGGAAATACTTTAAAGATGTGTTGGTATGGGATATCAGCAAGGTGGCAGGCAGTTCAGTGTAACAAAAATTTCCTAAATAGTTTCAGATAAAATTAATGGTAGTAAAATAGCAACACATGGATAAAGGGCAAAAATTTTAATCTAGAAGTTAGAAACAATTCTTCCAAGTATTGAGCTGTGGGAAAGGTAGCAGAAACAATGATCTCTCATCTGGGTAAGAGATACAGTCTTACTGTATGGACCCTGAATCTTGAACTGAGATATGAATTCATCAATCATATAAGTCAATCATTCCTCCATACCCTTGAGAAGTTGATTTCAGAGACCTGTGTTTCAAAAGCTAAGAATGCTGAAGACTCCTATGTAAGATGTCATAATATTTGCATTTGATATATGCATACTTCTTCCTTTATAATTTATTTTCTAGATTACCTGTACTAGCTTGTATTATATAAATATCTTGTAAATTTTTGTTCACTGTATTATTTAGGTCATATGGATAAGAAAAGTCAATACCTACTCAGTGCAAATGCACATTTCCAAAACCTGCTTTTATCTGGAACTGATGAAATTTGAGGTAGCTAATAATATGAAGAACAGACGCATTGGAATAATTGTCTTAATCTCAGCCTTGGTTTCTTCCTCTGGAAAACTGAAGATTAATTAAGTAGTGGTGGGAGTGCTTACTTTATAGAATTCCACTGGTTATTAACTAAAATAATACAATGTAGATGTGAAAGTCTGACAGGTAAAGAGTGCACATTTCTTCAGTTGGTCATTTTATGATGATGGCTGAAAACATTTAATTAGTGAAAGCAGAAAGATTGTGAAATTAAAAAAAATGGTCTTTCCTGGAAAGCAAGCCTACTAAGTGAAGAGTCAGGGCTTTGTCAGATAATATGGCACCCAAAGGCTGGTTTCCAGAAAATGAATGGTAATAGCTTAGACCTACAATTTTATAATGCACTAGCTGTTTCTGAATGTTTGTGTTGAGGAAGAGAAAGAGGCAGAGGAACTGAGCATGGTCTATCTCCTACTAGCACTTCAGTCATGGACCAGGCTTTCTTTGATCTGTATTACACGTTAGCTTTCAGAACCGTTTCTTTTCTTTCTTTCTTTCTTTCTTTCTTTCTTCCTTCCTTCCTTCCTTCCTTCCTTCCTTCCTTCCTTCCCTTCTTTCTTTCTCTTTCTTTCTTCCTTTCTTTCTTTCTCTTTCTTTCTTTCTTTCTTTCTTTCTTTCTTTCTTTCTTTTCTTTCTTTCTTTCTTATGAATTAAAACTGTATAACTTTAAATATTTTAAATGTACAACTTAGTGTGTGGTAATATAAATGGCTTCTTAGAAATTAGTTATAAAAATATACACTAACCCTTCCCTTGATGTATCACTCCAGTTTATCTTTGTGGAAAAACTGAAATACCCTTATATTGAAGCTAAAATTAGATATTAATTATACAGCATTCATTAATTAACTCATTACTCTGATCCACTGCATTTTTAGAGTTCCTACTAAAGATTATGCTCTACCACACAAACACACACACAAAAACTAATGGCTTACATAGTTCATGAGAAATGGTAGCCCGTGCCGAGGGACAGAAGTGTAAATCAATCCAAACAATCAGACACTGACAACTACATGCCATGAAAAGGACTGTAAATTATGTCTCCTGTTCTCTGGGTTGTCTGTTGTTTCTTTTTCTTTGCAAATGCTTTATGACTATATATAATCTTCCTCTTTTCCTATTTTTGCTTATTTTTTACTGTCCTTTGTAGCTTTTGTTTAAAAATTTTAAGAAACATTGTAAGATTTATTCATATTTTTATTTTTTTCCAACATCATTGTTTGAAATGACTTTTTTTCCAACACATGTTTTTAGCATCTTTATGAAAAGAGCAGTTGGTTACAGATATGTGGGTTCACATTTAGGTGGGATTTTTAGTTCTATTAGTCTCTGTGTATGATTTTATGTAAATTCTGTGTTATTTTGCTTATTGTTTTGCAGTGTATTTTCAAGTTTTGGTAGTTTAATGCCTTTTTTATTCTTTTTGCTTAAAGGTGGTTATTTGCTTGCATTTTTTTTGTTTCCTCTGTAGTTCTAAGTTATGTGTGTGTTTTGACATAAATCTTAATATTCTCAGATTTTATAAAAAGTGGTTAGTATCTTGAAAGTCTGCAAAATATTTTCAAAATACATGTCAGACAGAAGTTAATATCTAGAAGATAAAAGCAACTCAGAAAAAAAAATAAAATAAAAAGAAACCTGACTAGACAACAGGCATAAGAAAAATGTACTCAGCACTATTAAACATCAGGGAAAATGCAAATCATCAACATGAGACACTGTATCGTGAGGTCTCACTTTACTTCAGGTAGACTGGGTCTTATAAAAATAAAATCATGATAAAAGCAAAAAATAAAAATAAAAGAGAATGTGGGAGAAAGGGAAGTGTTTTAAAATATGGAAAATAGAGTTAGCATGTGATCAAATAACCCCAGTATTGGATGTATGTCCAATGACTCTCAAATCAGTACATAAAAAGTTTATTGCTATATTTATTGCAGTTCTATTCACTATAGTCACTAAAGGTATGTTCCATCTAGAGGCTGGAATATTGTTTGATGAAAAAGTGCTGAAATCCTATCATATATGATGAGTGGAAGAAACTGGAGGCTGTGATGAAAGATTTAAAAAAAAATCAAAGAAAGAAAAAACAGTGTCGGATAATCTCAATCAAAAGTGTTACCAAAAAAACAGCATTTGTTACTAGAGAATGGAAAGAATAGGAGGAAAAGAGCGTTTGTTAAATTACAGGTAAAAAAAATAAGTTCAGGGGCCGGGGAGTTAGCTCAGTGGTTCCGGCGCCTGTCTTGCAAGTGCAAGGCCCCGGGTTCAATTCCCCAGTAACCTCATAACAATACTGGGTGTGGAGACTCACGCCCAGCAGCAACCAGTACCACATACCACAGTGCTGGTGTGGTGGCTCACACCTGTAATCCCATCACTCGGGAGGCAGAGGCAGGAGGATTGTGATGTGAGTTGGAAGCTGAGCTCAGGGCCAGCCTGAACCACAAAGTGAGACCCTGTCTCAAAAAAACCTAAAAAAAAAAAGAAAAAAAAAAAGAAATAAGTTCAGGTGTTCTGTTGCACAGATATCACAATGTCTTATAGAAATTCCTGAAAATCAAAAAAAAAACCCAAACACTAATGATTACATCATAAATAAATGATACATGATTGGGATATAGATATATTTACTTTTTTTGAATATTGCACATTATTTACATGTATTAATAAATCATATTACCCCATAAACATGTAATTTTTTGTGAAGAAGTTTAAAAGGAGGGTATGTAAATATTTACAGTGTTTGTCTGCCAGATTTGTCATCTTCACTTCCAATATGTAGTATCAGTACAGCATGTTAGGATTTCATTGGTGCAATCTTCACACAATCCCACCCATACCCTTTTTTCCTCTTCATAAACCCCAGATTCTATTTGTGTGTTATCCATTCATCATCTACGAACTTAAGTGGACCTAGAACATCTCTTGTCTTATTGAGTCTGTCTTGACTTTGTGAAGAGTTCAACAGGCTGTGGAAAAGAACAGTGAAGCTTTTCAGTTAGACCTGGATACTTTACGCCCCAAATGGTGAGGGAGACCCCCCAAGATACAATGATAGAAACATGTGATTGTCCTCACATGGCCTCAGCTGATTGTTACCATTGTAATCAGAGCAGTGCAACCCCTCAACTAAAACAACTTCTTAAAAATTTATTTGAATTCAAATCTTTATTGGTACATTATGAATACACATGATCATCACATCCAACATTGAGAGTTTGTACCAGAATATGACACTACTTGATTCTTATTTTCCCTTCCCCCCCGCCCTGCAACCCCCAGCCCCTATATATGTAAGCTTTGTTTCCTTTTTTCTTTATTACTATCACAATCTTTTCCCCTCGTTATTTACCCCTACACCCTCTTTCCTTTTAAATATTTTCTATTTCACAATATCAACTATATATACTAGAAAGATTCATATCACAGCGACGTTTGTGCACCCATGTTTATAGCAGCTCCATTTGTGAGCACTTTAAAAATCTATCTTGTCTCCTGTACAACTCTCTAGGAACTTTAAAATAGATTTAAACTGTAACCAAAAGAAACATCTTTGAAAACATATTTTCTTTTCTTCAGTTCTTTTTTACATTGGCTTCCCTTCATGGTAACCATTTTCCATTCTCTTCTCTACTCCTCACAATTCTGCTCTTTACTACCAATCTAGAAGACTGACCAAGAGTCCTTCCCAAGGGTTATTCCTTCTCTTTCTTTACATACACAGCAAATTAGAAATGGGAACTCTATACTTTGAATATTAAATGATATATTTATATTCATAAGTCATCTACTGCTGTCACAAATATTTTATATTGATGGATTTGATTTTTTTGTATAGCTACAAACAATTTATTTAAAAATGTGAAGGGATTAAAAATCGGAAGAAGTTAGAGACTGAAGGTGAGCAAATGCTCTCCAAGTGCTTCTTACATTTTGTCTCAGAACAGCCTGAACCTGAGTGTTTTTTGCATTCATTTTCCATAGAAATATGCCACACGCCTCCTATTTCCTATCCAAAAATAATACTACACAATTTTACAGCTCCGGGCTTATACGCTAATAAATTGCTGAAGTTTTTTTGGAAACTATTAAATAAATTTTGCTAAATCAGGTATATAAAAAATATCCTTTGCTTTTAAAAGGCATTTTTCCCCACAAGAAGTATTTTAAGATCATTTTCATTAAAGACTGTGCATTTTAATGCATAAATATTCCAAAGATTTTTCCCCTAATAAATCAAAGTAAAAATGAAATTAATAAAAGAGTACTCCATGGAATGGTCTAAGTCATATATGTAAGTTTCCTCCATAAAATTTTAAAATGGATTTCTTTTCTGTTCTCTTCAACATTAAGCATGTGTGGAACAAAGTGAAGCTTTCAGGAGCCTCGTCACGGACGTAACAGCGAGCGAGGATGGCAAATACGTGTGCTTGCTGTTGCCCCATTGAGAGAAATATGAGTGGACATTTGGAAGTTATCCTCATTCTTTGGAATTTAACTAATTACATTATAATCTTACGATTAGACTTTACTGTTCCTCTGCCGTCTGGATTTTCCAGAGATGTGGAGGCTTGAATCACGGTCTGCCACAAAATGAATCCACAGTTCTCACTGTGGAGAGTCCAAGTAACTGACCGTGTGACACGTGCTTTCTCAGCTGCTCAGAGGACGAGGGGAACTGGTGGGATGCATCTGCGTGGAGAACAAGTCTGAACGCAGAACCACGGTGCAGCGTGAAGATCGGCAGCATACATAGCCACCCCTGTGTCTTTGATCTGGTTCAGGCTCCCATTGCACTGAGAAAAGAATTCTGCTTCCCTGATGTAAATCATTCAGAAACCCAGCCACAGACTAACCCAGACCTGGCCAAGCCGCAGGTCAGCCAAAGTGACCCACAACAAACTACACACCTACAGACTAGGTTTATTTTCACGTTAAAATATAGAGGAAGACGTGGAAGCTAATGCTTCGGTGTCACTGTATCTCAGATATGCAGCGTGTGCACTTGCGCACATAGAGGTACATGGCTGACACAGGTAAAGCTCTGGAGGAGCAGAGACAGATAAGGATTTTCTGAACAGGACCCCAATGCACAAGTACAAGATACAAAAGTGAGAAACAGCAAACGGCATCATATTGAGGATGAAAAAATAAATTTAAAAAATGAAATATTTGCTGAGTTCTTAAGGTAGCATAAGAAAAGAATATGAAATATCTAAGTAAACATTTGTGATTGCTCATAATGTGAAATGATAATATCTTGATCATTTGGTTAACGAAGTGCACCACTGATATTTCACCTGCTTCTTTTTATCAAGTGTTTATGGCTTACATTATTTTGCTGTGTGTAAAACTGCTATATGTTAATAGATGGCATCAAGTTGTAATGAATATCGAATGCAGACTGTCTTCACACAGAAGCACCAGGGGTCCTGGAAATATGTATCAACAATACAAGTGAGAATTACTAGCTTTGTGTTTAGTTTTAGAAAACTTGTACCCACCTGAAATAATTTTGTATGATCACTAAGATTAGCAATGGAATTTAAAGGGCCTAAAGTATTTTATTGTTTGTTTCAATATTATTATTATTACCTGTGGTGTTGCAGACCAAACCCAGGACTTCACTCATGCTGAGCCAATAATCGACCTTTGAGCGTCTCTCTAAGCCCACAGCAGTCTTGCTGGAAGCCACAGGGGTCACACAGGAGCCTCCCCGTACACACAGCCGAGTCTACCCAGGAGCCAGTATTAAGGTTTAAGTGCAGTGTTGGTACTTAGTGATGAAAGAGTGGATTCGGGATTGTAGCTTGGACCCCTGTCTCTAAGAGCTCCGTCATCACTGCTATAGTGAGGGGAAATTAAAAGCCAAAAGGGTTAAAATTCTTCCTGTCTCTCATGATAGCACCTATGGGCTGGCATATTCACGTGACTGGAAGTAACTTTAACAATATTGTAAGATAAATATATGATATATATATATATATATATATATATATATACACACACACACATACATATGGATATATATACATATGATATATATATCCATATGTATGTATATATATCATATATATATATATATATCTTAAGTAATATTTCAAATTAAGACATTATTTAATTTATTTAACAACATATACAGGCAAATCTTTGGTGGTGGGATATAGTTTCAAAAAAAAAGATGTTGATTTCAAAACCTAATGGAATTTATATGGACCAAAACTATTTAAATAGCAAGAACTAGAGATGATAACATGCACATGAATAACATGTGCTAAGTTATTTGGAGGAAAGACCGAGTGGAATTCAGGCACAGTTTTATTGAATACTTGATGGCGGAAATCACTTTGGAGACCCCTCAGGATGGAGGAAGTGGTGAAAAATGAAAGGCCTTGAATGTTTGAAACACTCTCACAAAGTCAGACTGGGAAAGATATCTGGGAAGGGAGAAGACACTAAGGAAAGACTTGTGAGTAAATGTAGGAGTTTTAAAAATAAAACTTCCTAAAGAAGCAATGGAAATAGCCATGTGGCAAAAAGAGGACAAGGATAAGGGAAGTGAGGGTAAAACTGAAGCAGTGATTTTTTTTAAGGCCAGGAGATGAAATACAATTGTACAAGACAAACACAGTATGGTGCAGGAAAGGGAGGAGACAGGCGTTCTGACCCAGCACACAGGGTCTGAGGATAGACAGCCTGGTCATTTCCCAAGGTCTTGAGAGCTACATTAGAGGAAGCCAGCCTGCTAACTAAGGGCATGGGAAAGTGAGCCAGAGAACCACAAAGGGGAACTCATTGGCATAAGTTAAAAGTTTGAAATCTATCTGCAGGAATTTGCATATTCAAAGTCTGGTTGGGTGATTAGTTATTTTATGCCAAATATGGTGAATCCGCTGCTGGTACAGAGAATATAGATGAAGGATTCATTCAGAATTGGGTTTTTGCCAGTGGGAGAAGCAATGGCCAAGGGGATGATTAAAATGATGAGAAATGTCAAGCATGTTGGAAAAGCGTGTCAATGAAGCCAAAGGAGGGAGGAAATACATAGAGGGAAAAGAAAACATGAATTGAATACATCAGAGAATCGAATAATTTTGACAATGAAAGTGAATGAGCAATTTGATTCAAAATTTAGAAACAGTGATTACAAAGCGGGATACTTAAAATAGAATGCAAAAGTTTTTGATTGGCTAAAATACTACATTTTTCTGTTTTCTTTTAGTAGGCCATTTGACCTTGAGGATCCATATTATATTTAATAAAGGTTTTTTTTTCTGTAGGTAACTTCATGACAAGGCATAGAATCTCAAAGAAATGAAAAAACTGGCCCAGAGTTTGTATACATTTTTGTCCTTGCAGAGCTGCCAGCTTTAAGGTAGGAGGACCTGGCCTGAGAGCCCTCGCAGGGGTGAACTGCACAAAGGACAATGGGACGAATCAGAGAATAAGGAGGAAGCAAGTTGGCAAGAAGATAAAACCTTCTTGGTTGTGCCCCAGTGACTTGTCTCCTCTGATCCAACCGGATCCAGCTTCCCTAGAGAAAGCCGAACACCTTTCCCCACGACCCGGTAGCCTTCCTAACACTGTAGGTCCTGGATGGGCCCATTTTGCATGGAAACCATGCAGTTAGAAAATACACACAACTCAAAAATATTTTCTTATAATTAAAATTCCTACTCCAAGAATAATGCTGTAAGCGCCAAAGGCAATTGTAATCTCTGTTCTTATATTCATAATTGTTTCACAATTATTGTACATTTTAATTTTTCTCTCTCCCTTCCTCTCTCCTTCACTCTCTCTGGTTCCATCTCCATCTTCCTTTTTGTTTCTCTCTCTCCCTTTTTTTGTTCACTGAGCTATGTCTCCAAACTTTTTATCAAATTTTGACTCAGACAGTCTTGCCATACCACTAAGACATCCTGGCTACATTCGCATTTTTGATCCTCCTGTCTCAGCCTCCTAGTATGCTGGGATTAGAAAGGCATGACACCAAAAAATAGTTCTTTTAGAAAGTTTTAGGGATATTTTTTCTATTTTTATGTTTTAAATTGATATTTATTCTGTTTTATTTTTTGTTTTGTTTTGTTTTTGAGACAGGGTCTCACTTTGTAGTTCAGGCTGGGCGTGAGCTCAGCCTCAAACTCACAGCACAGCAATCCTCCTGCCTCTGCCTCCCGAGTGCTGGGATTACAGGCGTGAGCCACCACCCCCAACACTGTGGTATGTGGTGTTGATTGCTGCTGGCCATGAGTCTCCACACCCAGTATGGTATGTGGTTACTGGGGATCGAACCCGGGTTTTTGAAACTGGAAATCAGATGAATAAAAGCAATTATTAATGGGATTTCAATGCATCTTAATAGCTTCTGCATTACTACTTTTTAAATCTCTTTAGGAGGAACACTTAACATTTCTACATATCAGTTTTGTATGTGTAATGCTATTTATCTGTGTAATTGTCATTTTAAGAAATCTGTATTCCACTGTGGTACCAGTGGAATTGGTATCTCTTTATGGAATCTCTCAAATTTCTTGTCCATGCTAATTATAATACTTCTGAAATAGTTTTGCAGAAGTACCTATGCTTCTCCTGGGGCTTTTCTTTTCTCTACTCATGTTGGCACTTGCTGCACTCAAAGGGTTCATTTTACGCCAGTGTGATAGGGTTGGAGATTCAGCCCCTAAATCTCCCTGCCAAGAACTTGGGGTTATGAATGCACTTGGCTGACCGTCTGCAGTGCCTTTTTTGGTGTCCACGGAGGCTGGTGAGTCACCTTCACTGCCGCTCCTACCTGGTGAGGAAGCCTGGCCTGTGCTGTAGAACTAGGTCTGTGCTGACCAGCTCATGGCTCCCTGGACAGGAGGCTTGGCCCTGGAACTCTTGCAGAGGTGCCTTGGGCTCTCTGAGCTCATCTCCTTCCTTCTCTCCTTTTTCATTTTCACATCTGCATCTCAGTCTGCAGGTCTCTTGCTCTCTCTTGGTGCCATTAAACTCATCCATCATGGGCTTTTAGAGCATTTTCTTGCTAATCTCTTCTCATCTTACTGTGTCAGAGTACCTGAGCTGACATATCCTATCCTTCTCTTTCTATAGGACAGGTTGACTGTCACAACCACCTATAATTGGTTTTTCTAGGGTTTCATGAGCTTTTTTTCAAGAAGGGAACATATTTCAAACTGTACATCCACCATGCAATATTGTAGATCTTTGTATAGATGGTGGAGCCACTGTGAAGCTGCCATGTTTGTTTAGAAGGATCTGAAGACCTTCATCCTGAGGAACATAGACAGCCTGAGGCTGGTTGGGGAGGAGGACTCTTGGCCCTGAAGCACCTCTCACTAGCAGGGTCAGCCTTTCCTCTGCTCTTGCTCTGGATATCTGCAAGTTCTAGAAAGCTCTGATGTGATCTGTAAATGGCCCTTCCTCCTGTTTCTCTTGAGTGTTTGTTGAGGTGCAGTTGTTCTTGTTCTGGCTGTTACAAGCTTTCCACCACTCTGCCTCACCTCTTCTACCACACTGCTCTCAGGGCTTTTCCTCTGCAGGCATCTAATGCTTTCTTTCAGGTAAATGTGAGCAGAACTTGTCATTTATCACACACATATCTGACCCTGGATCCTTTGAGAAAAACTTTAGAATTCTCAGGGCCCTTGGAATTCTACAGATTCAATTGGGGCCAATTTGCTATGTAGCAAATACAGTTGTTCCTTTTTTAACAATTGTTTTTTTTTTTTTTTTTTTTTTTTTTTTTTTTTTTTTTTTTTTTTTTTTTTTTTTTTTTTTTTTTTTTTTTTTTTTTTTTTTTTTTTTTGGTTGTTGTTGTTCTTGTTGTTTTGTTTTCATTTCATTGTTTTTGAGACAGGATCTCACTTGATTGCTGGTGGGCGTGAGTCTTCTTGCCCAGTATTGTTATATGTGATTCCTGGGGATGGAACCCAGGCCCTTGCTCTTCCAAGACAGGCGCTGGAACCACTGAGCTAAATCCCCAGGCATTCAAGGAAAGTTTTTGAAGAGGGAAGAAGTAAACATGTGGTTCACTTGAGGTCATAGATTCTGAATTAAAGAAAATATTCCTCAGTGAAAAATGAAATAGACATTCAGCTGACTAATTTACAACATTACTTGTAAAAAACTTAATAAACACAATTTAGACAGAGTGCCAAGAATTTACAATTATCCTCAAATTTATATTAAACAGTTACTGTTATTTATTTATTTGTTTATTTATTTTTAGGGTACATGAGGGTCTTTACTACAAGCTGTAACAAGAACTCTCAACCGTCACCAATGCAGCAGGTCAGAATTGAGAGCTGGTTACTGTTATTTTCAATGATTATTGCAATGCTGGTATTTTTAAACTATAGTAATCCTTTCCTGGGATTTATTTCAGTTAAATATTATATAGTGTGCTTTCTTTTATCATATATTAATTATATTTAATATGTATATCAGAAATGTAAATTAAGTAAACAATTTTTTTCTTGTGTGTTTCATGTTCATTTGTAGGGTTCCATTGGTTTCAAGAATAAAAATATCAATGCATCATAGATCAATGAAGATAAAGATAAGGCTTTGATGTCATAGAAGATGCACTTTAATGTATAAAACAAAAATATTCATAGAGAAAATGATTACTTATATTTTTATTTTCTATTTATACCTCAAGAATCGAGCATGGAAGAACAAGCATGTTTTATAAACATATTTGCTTTGGATTCAAAATTATACAAACACTTAATTGATGCAGGATAACTCACATAAATGCATCAGCAGATGAAAACTTTTACCTGAAAGTATTTTACCACCAAATAAACATTGTTTTCCACTGGGTTATGTCTTCAAAAATCTAATAATAAAAACGTGATCACATACACACAAATGTTTTAATATAATATGTTACAAACCATAAACTGGAAAACATTGTACTAAATTATAGAACTTTGAAATCTCGATATTTTCCATAACAAAAAATTCAGTGTCTTAGGTAAAAAACATTTGAAGCTCTCTCAGCACCACTAAGATTTTTTTAGAGGTATAAATAGAAGAAATACTAAAAGTTAATTTGTAGATCTTTATATTTCCTTTCTCATGGTAGAATTAGAAGGTACATATGTATACTGTACAGGTTGTATGTCTTAGCTTTTTTTTTTTTGCTGAGGCTAAATACTCAGTACCTACAAGTTAAGGGAAGAATGGTTTATTTTGACTCACAGCTTGTAGGAGTTTCAGTCTATAGTCGACTGACTCCGAGGCAGGATGGCATTGCAAACGGGCATCACAGAGGAGCAACAGCTCATGGTAGGAAGAAGCCAGAAGCCAGAAGAAGGCTACAAGTAACACCAGCAGTTTCTTTCTGCTCTTTTTATACTTTATCTAGGAGACTAGACTTAGGGTAAGTTCCAAACCAGTTAATGGAGTAGTTTCACACACCCTGAATTGTAGCATCTATCCACTTCTGGAAAAGCCCTACTTCAGACAGCATGAGGCTTTGAGACAAGTCGTAACAACAGGGTTATGGAAACTGAATCTTGCTGATCTGAAATGACATCTATTTTTTGTATGGTCATTATTAACTAGGACTTCAGTTTAAAAAAAAATGACTTTTGTTCTACCCACATTCATCTTCTTAGACTTTATTATGGAAGCTATTTATTCCCTTTTCAGCTCCTTTTGCTATTTGAAGTAAATAATGTGACTTCAAAAGGATCATATGCAAAACATTTGTGTCTGGCACATTGTCCACAGAATAAATTCAATCATTTGAAGCTTTCTAAGTCTTGGGGAAGGAAAAAAAAACTGCTAGGATGAATGAGTGACTTGGAACGAGAAAGCTGTGCAGTGCTGGCCAGCAGGACCCTGGTGAGGTCACAGGGAACGCACGGGCGTCATGTTAGCTACACTCAAGTGGGCCAAGCTGGTGGCAACTTGAGGTGCTCATAAATCCCCCTGAAAATATTGTGGTTAACTGCTCCAAAGAATGTGAAAGTTGATTTAAATAAGTTTCCAGAGACTGAACTGTTTATTCCAGTCCTCACTAGAAAGCTTTGATATGTAAATCAATGTGGAAACAAAGATATTTTTACCTCTTAAATTTTCCATCCTCTACTTGTGCTCAGGGACTACCTTTGACTAATTTTCCTTGATCTAAGAAATGGGCCCAAGTTTGATTTTTTATGAAGGTCAGGATCTGATACAGAGATTTAATTTAATTCAGCCAAATGAAACTAATTTCATTATTTTCCATTTGTGATATAACAAGCTCTGGATAGGACAGACATCATTGTAAATCTTTCTCTTCTATTTTGTCCTACGTTGGGCCAAGGAGATTCCTGATGCCTCATTTTCATTACCTGTAAGATGGATACTCCTGCTCACCTTGAAATTTCAGAGGAATCCATAGTCACACACTGAAAGTATCTAACCTCTTCTTAAAGTGACCATCTAATAAATGGCCGCTGCTGATTTGGTTACCTTAACACTTTGGATTATTATTGTATGGGTCTGGACAGTGGTTCTTGACAGATATACTACAAAGACTAATACCTTACCCTTGTAAATATCAAAATAAAGTGGATTAGAATGCCATTAAATAATACATTTTTTAAAAATACTGTACCTAACTATAGTATATAATACATCAGGGAGAAGCTAGTGATTACTTCCTGAAATAAGGGAAAGGGATTTCAACACTTTTCAAATTTGTTCTCCTATGTCAACTGAAGTGATATGTCTCCCTCCCCTCTATTCGGAGTAGAGTAACCTCTAGCTGGTTCCCGCCACAATGATGCTGTGTGCCCGGTGTCCTTTCTGCCTGCCCTGGACTTGACATTCAAGATGCTAGATACCAGGTACCAATCCACCTATGTCACATCTTCAGTGGGTCAAGAGACAGAAGCTACATGTGTAAAAAGTGTTTCTTTTTTCCTCTAAGTACATTTGCTTTGGAAACACAGTCTCATTTATATCTCTGCGTGTTAATGGATTGTGAGCATTCTCAGATTATGACCTTCTGTAAAATGAACATGAATCGTATCAGAACGTACTCATTAAAAACAAATCTCTTAGCCAGCAGGCTTCCAAAGGCCTTTCAGTGGGGTTGGATTTGAATCTCCCGGTTTTCCTTATTCTTCCTCATGAGATACTTGCCGCATGACCGACAGCTGTGTTATTTTTAAACAAATAGATTTTCACACGTGCGCGCACACACACAGATCAGCACTGGCATTTTCAAACAAACAATTGGATTCAAAGTTTGCCAAAGTAGGATAAAAATACTCTGGATTGTTTGAAACAATCGCTTTCACCACTTCCCCTCAACTGTTAATTTCCCTAGATCTCAGTAGTGATTAATTTTCTGTGCTGATTACTTACTGTTTATCATCAAAACAGAAAATGTTATGATAGTATTCCTCTTGTTTTTCCAAGTAGATTCTTTTCTTTTTCTCTGTTGTGGTTAAGAGCCACATCATATGAGATTTACACACTTATTAAACTTTTAAGCAGCTGCTGCAGTATTATTAAAGAGAAGTATAACATACAGCAACTTTCTAGAATATTCTCATCTTATACCCCTGAGACTCCATATTTATTAAATAGTAGCCACCTATTCTGTCCTTTACATGTAATTATTATCCTGCTTTGAAAGTTTTGCTACTTTGACTTCCTCCACCACGCCTGGCACTGTGGTGTGTAGTCCTGATTGCTGGTGAGCATGAATCTCCATGCCCAGTATTATATGTGGTTATTGGGGATTGGACCCAGGTCCTTGCTCTTGCAAGGCAGGCACTGGAACCACTGAGCTAAATTCCCAGCCCTATTGTATTCTCCTTTTAAGAATTCTTAGTGCATTACTGGTACATAATTGTGGGAGATAGTACATGTTCATAATGTATCTTAATTCTTTTCTATTGTCCCCTTTGTCTCCCTTCTTTGACCTCCCCTGCTTCTTACCTTCTTGCTTCCCTTCTGTTTTGCAAAATGTTCAGCAGTTTTTAAAAAAATGAATTTTTAAAGTTATGATACATATTTCATAGTTTTTTAGAAATAAACTTGCTCGCTTTCCAGATATGTGTATGTCCTTTAGGCTAATCCACACATAATTAGGTCCACTTTTTATAGCTGGATGGAAGACTGTCGGAGGGGAGGTGGGGCGGTGGTTGTTAAAACTTCACTTCCCTGAACTTTCTACCTATGATCTGATGACAGTAAATGAAGAATGTTTCTTCCTAGAAGATTTGCAAGCTCAATCCTAAATTAGCAACTTCAGTAACAGCTGAAGTTTTTAGGATTTCCTTCTCCATGTGTCTGTTTATAATCTCAAACATACAGGAACATCACACACAACTAGAAAGGGATATTAATGGGGAGCTACAGGTGGACAAATGGGAGAATATGGGTTTCCTAGTTTCCCAAAGGAAAAAAAAAGATGTGTCCTTTAGGAATTGCTCTGTTGTGGCACAAACGTGTTATCTGCTAGGTGCAGACTAAACAACTGTGAAAAGTTGAGGTAGATTGTAAGTTACTGTGATATTACTGCTATTTGCATCTTTTTCATTTTTACCCTCTTTTCGTTCCTTCTTTCCTCCCTTCCTTCCTTCTTCCTCTTTCCTTCCTCCAGTCCTACTTTTCTTCTTTCCCCATTTCTGTCAGCCTATCTCCCCAAATTTCCTCCTAATTTTTATTTCAGTTAAGCAACTGGGTAGAAGATAATAGTGTTGATATGTAAACTTGTGATCCTTAAACATGATTTTCTTGTTTCACAAGAAAATAAATGTGTTTCAAGAAATCAGTCTAATTATTACAATATGGATAGAAGTAAAATAAATTGTATATTCATTGTATTAATGTGGTACAGAAAACATAATAAATAACTCATTAGTATAGTGGGAAAGTTTCATACTATAGGACATTACTACATATATTTTAAAATATAAAAAGGATAGGGCTGGGAATTTAGCTCAGTGATTCTGGCACCTGTCTTGCAAGGGCAGTGGCCTGGGTTCATCCCCGGTAGCCACATACAATACTGGGTGTGGAGATTCACTCGCAGCAGCAATGAGTACCACATATCACAGTGCCGGGTGTGGTGGCCCACACCTGTAATCCCAGCACTCGGGAGGCAGAGGCAGGAGGATTGCTGTGATGTGAGTTTGAGGCTGAGCTCAGGGCCAGCCTGAACTACAAAGTGGCACCTTGTCTAAAAAAAAAAAAGAAAAAAACCCTAAATAAATAAATAAATAAAAAGGAGAGAGGAAATAGAAAATAACTATAGCTAGAGACATGAGCCTTTCAAAGCCTGCACCACCTTGCATTGCCTGGCAATTGTCACATTCAACACTGAGAATTTGTACCAGAACATGAGACAATTTGATTCTCATCTTTTCCCATCATCCTCCCCACTCTACACCCCCCCATATACATAATCATTTTTTTAAAGTACTATCACGTTTATTTCTTACAGACTAGAATACCGCATTTGAGAATTACATTGACTCTTTGCAAGACTATGTGGGGAAGACAGTTGGAAATATTTTGTTCTTATTTACAATGAAAAAGTGAAAACTGGATTCAAAAAATAAGAAGACAAGCAAGCCTCTTGTTCCCTAAAGTATTGAAGAAAATTGTTCCACCCTTGGACAAAGTTAAGCACACAGAAATTTCAAAAGGACTTCAAGAGAAACTAAAACAGTCAGGAGTCCTGTTTTAGTTAACAAACATGAATTTTTAAACCAAAAGTCTTGGAGGTTTCCATTTGAGGACATTTCCTGAGGTTTAATATCCTTAAAAATGTCTGTTACCCAAACAGTGCTTTCTGTTCACGTCCCCTAAAAATGGAACCATTCCCCTAATTCCTCCTGGATCTCCATCTGTCTCCCTCGTCCTTTTCCTTCCAGGCCTCTTGTTTGTATTTTAATGTACACAGACATCCCCACTACAGGAACCTGCTGAGACTTCAAGTATCCTGGGCTCTCTCGCCTTCATTCAAATGACATTAATTATTTTTCTGATGAATCTATGCTCCTTCCATCCACCTTCTGCCCATTTGGGGCCTTTCAAACTCCTCTTATCTAAATTCCATGCCTGTCATTCTTCTGAAACAGAGCCTTCAGAGACATTGAATGGCTTTCTTCTTGCTAATTACGGTGACCTTTTTCCTCTTTAACATTACTGATTTCCAGAGTATTTTCTATCACCTAGCCATACTTCTAACTCTACTTCTTCCACACTGCTTCACAATGAATCTCCCTCTTCCCTTCTGAAGACTGTATTGTCTCACACAGAGGCTTCCATTGATACGTTATGTTCTGTATGTCAGAATTCATTCAGCTGTACACCCAAGAATTTTCAAAAAACCGGAAACCTAAGGTAATTTTACTAGACACAATTTTGATAATTTTCTCAAAGCTAAAGTTATATGTAACATTATTTTAAAGAATATGTTAGAGCAGCAAGTTTTTAGGGCAATATTTGTGAACTTATGAATAGAGGAAGAGATTACCAGACTGTACACATCAGATTATTTATCAGGTTGCTGGGGAATGTCATTATCTGAGTGAATGTTTATAGTGTGATCAAATCAATGTTTTCTAAGTTTGCAAGTGTTGATATTGTTGATAAATGTGTGCAAGTCATGGAATGATACAAAATCTTGTCCTTCCTCATTTTAAGTTAAATATTTTTCTCCATTTGTGCTGACTTGGTATTGGAAAATCCCTCTTTTTTCCTGTCTTATATATACAGTTTTATAATTTGGTTCTATTTTTGCTGAGTAAATTTCCCCAGCGACCATTAAAGCATTGCCTTCTTTGCAAAGGTGTGGCTTTTACTGTACTAGGAAGGAAAGTACCTAAACATGGATTTTAAACATATGGTGTCAACTTTTTCTGTGATAAACTCACTGTCCACATGTTTAAATTTTATTGATTTATGCTGTAAAGTAAATATTTGTTTGCATAGTGTTGATTAATTGTGCAAGTAGTTTTCATCTATAGTATATATTATTTGTAATTTTTTTTTTTTTTTAAGACAGGATCTCACTTTGCAATTTAGGCTGGCCCTGAGCTCGGCCTCAAACTCACATTACAGCAATCCTCCTGCCTCTGCCTCCCAAATGCTGGGATTACAGGCATGAGCCACCACGCCTGGCACTGTGGTATATGGTACTGAATGCTGCTGGGTGTGAGTCTCCACACCCAGTATTGTATTGCACTTGCAAGACAGGCACTGAAACCACTGAGCTAAATTTCTGGCCCTATTATTTGTAATTATTAAAGAAAATTGACTAGGTTTTAGTGAAGTAACTTTCATATTTTCATTATGAGCTTATTTATACCAACACGAAAGTTAAATTTATCAGAGAGTTGTATCCTATATTTGAGATGTCCATGTAATTGAAATCAGAATTTTGTGTACCAAGTGCTAGCAGAACCAGAAGCAATATATCATTTGCTATTAAATATTAGCATCTGAATTTTAAAAAGTTTTGTATTTGTTTCCATAATGTTTTAATGACCAACATTTATTTCAGCCCTGATCCCCTTGTCAAGCACTTGCCACTGTCTGTATTCTCTCTGATGGGACTTTTGTCAAAATTTTATCATCGGATTATAACATGCAAAGCAATTTAAATTTCTGGCCACTGCTGAGCTCTGGGGTCAGAACACAAATGAATCTCACTCACATATGTAATGAATAGAGGTTGTGTACTCTGGATCCAAAGTTTACTTAATAGTGTCTTTCAAATATCACTCCTTTCGGTCTTTTTGTTCTGTTTTCTTTGGTTTTTATTTTTGAGATAGGGTCTCCACAGGCAGTTAAAACTGACTTTGAACTCAGTGTGTAGCCTAAGCTGGTTTCAAACTGACAGAGATCCTCCTGCCCCAGTCTCCCTAGTACTGGGACCATAGATGTGCATTACCACACCTAACACTTCTTTCAAATTTTTCCTCCGCTCACATTCTGTCTAACTAAAAGAGAAATATGTAGTTATTACATAGGGCACTATATAAATGATAAAACCTTCACTACTTTTTCTTAGAAAATGGCATCTGTATCTAAAGATAAGCTATATGTTATTTTTAAATATATTTTGTATATTTGCCTTTATATATTTGTGTCTCTCCTCAGCTTAGAATGAATCAATGTTTTATCTGTCTAAAGTATGCAACTTTGAACTTGAATCAAGCTCTATGTTCTGAGTGAGATAGTGAGATTCTCCAAAGTACTCCAGTCCTCCTTGTTCTGTCCTGTTTCTTATTTCCTTTTTCCTAACTATTGAAGTGTTGTTTCCTACCTTTTAATATTATTTTATCAACTAAACTGAAAATATTTCGAGGAATATATATATATATATATATATATATATTGTGCAGTGACTTTCTTTTTTAATTCAAATCTTTACAGATACATTATGAATATATGTAATCATCTCATTCAACATTGAAAGTTTGTACCAGAATATGACATAACTTGGTTCTCATTTTTTCACTTTCTCTTACCCACCCTGCAACCCCCAACCCCATATACATAAGCTTTGTTTCCTTTTTTTTATTACTATCACATTTTTTCTCCTCATATATTATTCTCCTCTATTACTTTCTAGAAATGCCTCTTTTGATTAGAGTCAGATGTTTCCTTTTCATTTCTTTTAATTAGACTTAATGTTCAAAAAACAAGAGGCATTTTAAAATGTCTCATAAAAACTGAAATCTTGTCATGTAAAAATGGAGTGCTGTGGGCCCCATGAGACATAATAATTTTATTTCAGTTCTTTCTGAAACTACTAATCCACGGCTGTTAGATCAGTCTTTCTAATAGTACCTTTTCCCTTCCCCTGCAACCATAATGATACTGAATGGATTCTAACAATACACTTTCATCTTTGTCTCATATCCAGAGGAATCAGCATGATCCATAAGTATGAATTATGGAACTGCATGCCACCACTAATGCTTTTTATTTTTAAATGCCCATGCATTTCAGAATATTTTGCTTCAATTTACTCTCCAAGCCCAAGATTCAAGTATTTCCATCTTCCTGATTCACATTGTAAAAGTTCCATTATGACCTTTATAAAGTGATGACCCTGTGAACCATGCTGTAGTTGGTACTAGGAAATTAATCAAATGCATGTGTTGTTCGGACTTGGACCTGAATTAGGTTACCACTTTATGGGGAGAGAAGTCAGTCTATAAACAAGATAAAAACATAAACAAGACAAGAAAAATACAGCCCAGAAATCTGAACAAAGAACATATTTCACTTTTGAAAATGTCTGGACACATGACCTCGGTAAATCACTTACTCTCTTGTAGCTAAATTGTCTTCTTTCAAAAAATGAAGAAAAAATCCAATATGTTTTCCAGGATGTAATTCTAAAGTCATACCTCGATAGCTCCTATTATAAAATCTGAAAAAATAGAAATTCGTTTAGGTCCTGATTATATTCTTCCATGCTTTTAATGATAAAATTGCATTGCTATTAATATTAACATTATACTTAAAATTGAAATACCATGGCATACTGTTGTTTAAAACATTTTATATATATATATTAAAAAATATATATATATATTATGACTTTCTCTCACCTGAGACTGTTCTTTTAAGCTACTGTTAAAAATCACAGAAAACTAGGCGCCGGGGAGTTAGCTCAGTGGTTCCAGCGCCTGTCTTGCAAGCTCAAGGGCCCGGGTTCGATTCCCCGGTAACCACATAACAATACTGGGTGTGGAGACCCACACCCAGCAGCAACCAGTACCACATACCACAGTGCCGGGCGTGGTGGCTCACGCCTGTAATCCCAGCACTCGGGAGGTAGAGGCAGGAGGATTGTGATGTGAGTTGGAAGCTGAGCTCAGGGCCAGCCTGAACCACAAAGCGAGACCCTGTCTCAAAAAAACCTAAAAAAAAAAAAAAAAAAAAAAAAAAAAAAAAAAAAAAAAAAAAAAAAAAAAAAAAAAAAAAAAATCACAGAAAACTAAAATTGGACCACAAAGTTATGTCACTACTAGATGCTTCTTGGAAAATTAAGATGTTACTTTTTTCATGTGATTTTGTTTGTTTACTTTTTTGCTGTTTATATCCACTTAGACATGGTTCAAACTTTGCCTGAGAGATATAGTGTTAGCGTTAAGAAATTTGTTTTATTCAAATAAATATTTTATTTTTCTTTTAAATTAGAGAATCAAGTTCAGTATTTACAATACTACCACAATAAAGTAAAATCTTTGAAGATCTGCAGATGATGCTAAGAGAGTAAGACTAGAGAATAACTCATCTGGACAATTTTTGTCTGAATAACATCTTTTGTGTGGGGTTTATGTCTAGCACTTACATTAAGGGCATTAAAACTATTAGACTTGCAGAAATCCCTAAATAAAAATACAACTGAATAGTAATGAGTATTTCCTTCTCCCCCAAATTGTCATCACCATACAATTCTTTCTAATCTTGTGATTTCTTCTGACTCTCTCCTCTCAGCTGAAGGTTCTTTACCTCCAGGTAAAAGGGATCAAATGGTATAAAATTCTTCCTTCTGTTGAAATATTGAAGAAAATCAGTGCAAAACTTCACTTCATCTTTCTCATAAACAGTTGTTCTAAGTGAGAGACAAGTAAGAGCCCAATAACAATTAAATTTTGTTGGGAGTAATATCAAAATCTGTGCATAGGTAATGTCATTGATAGTCTCATTCTAAATTAAATTATTTGACCTGCTGCTAGTTCATTGAATCATTTACCTATTATGTATTCTGTTTCTATTGAATACTCTAAGATTTAGGGGATATTAAGACATGAAAAGAAATAAATAAAAAACCACAAAATTTGATCTGTCAATATGACCCAAATTCTGTATACCCTAAAATAATTTGTAATTACTACATATATGTAACTGATGATTTTCTAAAATATTTTCATGGTTGGGAGAATATAGAACCATCTTACTTATTTTTATTTCCTTTATTGAGTTTACTGGTATATTTTAGGTCCCCGTGCTTCCCGAAAATGATACGTATTTGTTCCTGGAAACGTGGCTTTTTGCAGAGAGTTTGCTATAAAAGGAAGGTGCAGTTTTTACCACATAGAGTTTAGAACACTGTTTTTCTAAGTTTGTGTTGGAACCAATTGTTTCAATAACATCTCCAGGTGAGCTTTTGAATTGGCTTAGCTGGATTAAAAAAAAATAGATGATAAACTAAAGAATTGGAGTAATTTTTGCATCCACCTGGAGGCAAGGAATTAAAAACAATGATGAGTTTGTACCAAAATCAGTGAGGAAAAATCGAGTGTGTACAAACGTTATTTATACTCATTTAATTATTTAATGTTCGCACTTGAGATTCTTCATAAATGTAAGTAATAAAAATGCAGTGGAATAACATGATACAAAGGAAAAATAGGTACATAAATAGTTAATGAAAATTTTCATAAAAATGGCATAATTAAATCTTGTAAATAATAAAATAAATTATTGAGGCAGAAACAAAATGTGAATATTTATAATTCAACACTTAAAGATGAAATATAGAACACTACAGTCTACAAGAAAGTGGATATTTAGCTACTACAAGAACCACATACATAAAAAGGATGCATTAAAATCACGCTATGAGAAGAATGAAACTAGCATGTATTAAACAACAAAAAAAATGAAAAATGAAGTTTAAATGAGAGATGTAGTTCAGTGGTAGAGGATTTGCCCAGTAGATACAATGCCATGGGTTTAATCCTGCACACTAGTAAAGAGACAGACAGACAGACAGACAGAGGGATGGAAACACACAAAGTTTAAGAACTTCAACTAATGAAGCCAAGAAATATATTTGATGCAATTTTAATATTTGAAATTATTGACACATATATAAAATTTTTAAAAATTAAATGTACTCCTTTTCTAACTTACTTTGTGTTTTAGCCTGAAAAGATGATGAAATATGTATTTACTGACCTCTAAGTGTAAGGTGCCAAAGAGAATTAAAGTTTGCAGCGTGTTAACAGGTTATTTATATTATATGTCATGACCATACTTTCAGTCACACTTGCTATGTTGTATAAGTGCTATTGAATTATGTATGTATAAATGTAAAATTAAATTTTGTACCAACATTGTTATTTTGGGTATATATAATATTCACATGTGCATTTCTTAGTGGTTGTGGTTGTGTATATTACTGATGACATATTAATTAGCTTTCCATTACTGGGACAAAATCTTTGACACCCAAAGGAAGAAGGTTCTAGATTTTGGCCTGGGGTTGCCCGGCCCAGGGCTGAGAAGTTTTGGTGAAAGATGATCACATATGGTGGGCGGCAGGGAGGGTGGGGAGAGATAGCAGGAAAAGAGCCGATGACAGCGCCCAGGGTCGCACTCTCGTGTCTCACTTTCTCCAGATAGGCCCTGCCTCCGAACAGACCCTTCACTGTGCACCCACTGATAAATGCATGTGGCAAAGCCGTCTCCATAAAACCACCTCCAGAAGCCATTGAATCCAGTCAAACTCACCAGGGTGACCAGCACAAAGAGAGTTATATATTAAAGATAAAATTTTCATTCCAAGCACAATCACACTAAAAACTCATTAATTATATAGTAAACTAGGTTAAAAGTTGGTTTAATATAAAAGGTGCCATTGTTAAGCAATCCATTACAAGGTTTATTTATCTCATAGAGTAACTATTTATAGAATTGAGTCTACTAAATTAAATAAGGCCTAAGATTAAAGGCCAAAGGGAGAATATGGGTCAAGGTTCCTGTGAATTAATATATATTAAGGTAAAACTAACTGAAAAATAACAATATTCAATTACAAAGTATTTATGCAGTGAATATAATCAAATAGGAATATTTGTGTAAAGGAATGTACACTGTAGCAAAATTAAAAATAAAAATGACAAAAGCCAAATAAATCTCTAAACTCAAATTATTAGTATATTTTTCTGTATCTGTTTTCAAAATACTACTATTAAATTTTCTAATCTCTAAAAGTACTTAATATCAACTTAAATATAAACAATATAAGTAGAAATAAAATATATCAATTATATTTGAATTATTTATGTATTTATTTCCAATTGTTTTCAATATTTTATAGATAAAA